>CM073466.1:71704440-71751940 GCA_037074535.1 Gleditsia sinensis | reverse complement strand
GTCAAGTCATGGTCCAAAGAAATAATTAAATTAAATGTGTCAAAAAATGTGTCAAATTTGGGCCAGGCCTATGAGTTTAAATTCGGAAATCAAAAATAAAAATTTTAAAAATGCACAGGCCAGACAGACACATACTTTTATTTAGGTTAATTTTACCCAAAATAAAAATTTTGAAAAAAGTCTGGTTTAAGCCCGGCATGAAACCTTAAAATTTCTATAAGGATCAAACTAAGAATTCTAAAAATGAAATCGAGGTCAAATATTTTTATTCAGGTTGAAACTTAACCCAGGTAAAATATTTTGTCATGCTCCAGCTCAAATAGTATCCACTTTGCCTCCACGGATCAACCACCACATCATCATTATTGTCCATTGTTTGCCATATTTTATATTTCATGTAATCCAAACAAAATATTTCATGATTTTTTTTCTAATAAAAGAAACAAAAGAAAACATTGTTATATGTGGAAAACATTTTGTGAAATATATTTTTAGAAAAAAATTTATTTTCTAAAGAAACTATGGAACCTTAACGAAAATTTCAACTCAAATATAATTACATGTCTAAAAGTTAAAAGACCTAGCATATCTCATTATCATTTCAATCATTACACGAATGTTTTCATTCAATTTTTTTTAAAATTTTAATCAAATTGCGACATTCAAAATATCAAACTATAGAAAATGAAAAAAATTCTAATTTTTTATATCTATTATCCAAAAATGAAAATAAATTACTTTCAATTTCATTTTGTATCAAATTAGGAATTTATTGTATTTGGTATTATAAATAATTTTCATCTTATTTTTAGTACTTTAGTCTAATAGGATTTCAAACAATAAATTAGAAAATGATAAAAAAATAACAACAAATTAAAACATATATATATATATATATATATATATATATATATATATATATATATCCTTTTGTACAGTAACTTTCAAACTATTGTTGTCTTCGCTTATTAACCACGCCTTTGTGGGGGAAAAAAGAAAAGAAAGAAAAGTGGAGCTCATGGGATTCGAATTTCTTTTAAGTGAAATTTTTGTTTATATGACTTCGTACAATGTTTTTAGTAGTGTGGGCATGTTTAGAAATCCAAAGTGATAGTTAAATTAGATCGAATGTGAAGCTTGATAATTGATGAATCTAAATATAGAATCTAACGGTGACTAGTTAGACTTGTTAATTAGACAGAATATTAATATATTATTATAACGAAATTAAAACTTGTAAAAGAAAGGCTTACTTTATTCATTAATAGTAGAGATATATATATATATACATGGTGCCGCTAGGGTTTACGTAAAATCTTATCTAAGAATATCTAAACTGAATATATATCTTATCTGCTATTTGAATGTGTTTGAATATTGGTTGTGATACGTATAAATAACAGCTATACAGAGATTACACTGGATAAGGTGGTTAAGATTGTATTACACCAATACGCCCCTGCAAGATGGTGGAGGACTGAACGACACCAATCTTGTCTTTGAGGAAGGAGTGTCGTGGTCCAGAAAGAGGTTTGGTGAGTAAATCTGCAAGTTGATGGCTTGATGGAACATGAGAAACACGCAGAGAACCGCTTGCCACCAAGTCACGAACAAAATGATAATCAATGGCGAGATACTTCATACGAGAATGGAAAATAGGATTAGCACAGAGATAGGTAGCACCGATATTATCTGAGAAGATGTGGGGGGACTGAGGTAAAGTGAGATCCAAGTCTTGTAAGAGCTGTTGCAACCAGAGAAGTTCTGTAGTGGTCGAGGCAATGGTTCTGTATTCAGCTTCAGTGGAGGACCGAGCAACAGTGGATTGCTTGCGTGAAGCCCAGGACACGGGATTGCAGCCAAGATAGGCAATGTAAGCTCCGGTAGATTTTCTATCAGTAGAATCACCAGCTCAGTCAGCATCACAATAAGCAGTAAGAGTAAGTGATGTGTCCTTTTTGAGATGCAGACCATGATCAATAATGGATTTAAGATATCGAAGGACCCATTTGAGAGCTTGGAAGTGATGATGTTGGGGCTGTTGCATATGTTGAGCAAGTTTGCTGACATAAAAGCTAATGTCTGGCCTGGTAAGAGCAAGATATTGCAAGGAGCCAACAATACAACGATACAACTTACAATCACATGTGGAGGCATCAGCAATAGGAGCAAGAGTGCAATTGGTGGCCATAGGTGTGTGAATTGGTCGAGCATCTTGCATGGAAGCTTTATCAAGTAGGTCATGGATGTACTTGTGCTGCGTGAGAAAGAGACCAGTGGAGGTGGGCACAATTTCGACACCAAGAAAATAGTGTGGAGAGCCAAGATCCTTGAGAGAAAATTGTTGAGCAAGAGCATGTTTAAAATTCTTCAGGAAAGGCAAGCTGTTTCCTGTGAGCAAAAGATCATCCACGTAGACAAGAAAATATGCCACTATAGAGTCCTTACGGTAGACAAACAGAGAAGTATCACACTTGGAATTAGTAAAGCCAAAACTGAGAAGGAAAGATTTGAGTGTTTGATACCATGCTCTAGGCGCCTGTTTGAGACCATAAAGGGCCTTTTTCAACTTGCAAACATGAGTAGAAAGAGTCGAATGAGTGAAACTTGGAGGTTGTGCCATGTAAACATCTTCAGTGAGGGTGCCATGGAGAAAAGCATTATTGACATCCATTTGGCTTAAAGGCCAACCATGAGAGAGGGCAATACAGAGGACCAATTTGATGGTCTAAGGACGAACTACTGGACTAAAAGTGTCATGATAGTCAAAGCCAGGGCATTGATGAAAACCTTTAGCTACGAGTCGTGCCTTATAACGGGCCACTGAACCATCTGGGTTTCGTTTGATACGAAAGACCCACTTGTTGCCAACAATATTGTAATCTGGCTGGTACGGAACAAGATCCCAAGTACCATTCTTTAGCAGTGCATTAAATTCATCTGACATAGCTTGTTTCCATTCTGGGAATTTAAGAGCCCGAGACACACATGTAGGTTCCACAGGTGATGGTAAAGGATATTTTGAAACAGTATAAGCCTTTTTAGGTTTAAAAATACCAGCTTTGGAGCGAGTGATCATAGGATGAGAGGGAAGTAAAGTGGAGATAGTACCTGAGGATGCAGCAGGTTGAGCATGAGAGCGCGTTGCTTCAACTGAATCAAATGAGGCAGAGTCAAAAGAGTCGGTGCACGTGGGTGAGAGATTAGGTGAGGGAGAGAAAGTGTTATTTAGAGGTTGAGGAGAACTGTGAGGTGGATTGTTGGGAGGATCAGTGAGTTGTGTTATGGGTTTAGGTTTGGTTGTAGGTGTTGAGAGAGAGAGGGAAGTGGAGTTATCTTGGACATGGGAAGATAGGGGAGAGTCAAGAGAGGCAAGCATTTCGTGAGTCATAGAGGATAAGGAGGGGGAAGAGTGTGATAAGGTTTTAAACTGAGGGTAAGGGAATATTGTTTCAACAAATTGAACATGCCTATTAGGATGAATACGGTTGGTGTGTGGATTAAAGCATAGGTAAGCACTTTGAGAAGTAGAGTAACCTACAAAGATACAAGGATGAGAGCGTTGGTCTAATTTGGATTTGGAATATGGTTTAAGCCAAGGAAAACACAAGCAGCCAAAAGTTCTAAGTTTGGAATAATTAGGAGGAGAACCAAACAAGGTGGTGTGAGGTGTGGACATGTGAAGGATGGGAGTGGGAAGTCGATTTATTAAGTAAGTAGCTGTTTGAAGGGCATAGGTCCAGAATTGAGGAGGGAGAGATGCTTGGTGAAGTAGACATCGGGCAGTTTCAACTAAATGACGGTGTCGTCTTTCAGAGACACCATTATGTTCAGGGGTGTGGGGAGGTGTTGTATAATGAGAAATGCCATGAGAGGCAAGATATGGACGAAGCTTAATGAATTCACCACCATTGTCAGTGTAGAATGTTTTAATTTTAGTGTTAAATTTATTTTCAACAAGGTTTTTAAATGTGGGAAAAATTAAGGAAACATCAGATTTGTGTTTTAATGGATAAAGCCAAATATATTTAGAATAATGATCAATAAAAATAACATAAAAGTGAAAATTGTCAATGGAAGAAATAGGAGCAGGTCCCCACACATCAGCATAAATGACTTCTAGGGGGTGTGTGCTGGAAATAGTAGAAGTAGAAAAAGGTAATTTATGACTTTTATTGGAAAAACAAGGAATACAGGGAACCATTTTAGAGCTAGTGACAGGCAAAGTATTAGAAGAAATAACATGAGATAAAATTCTGGAAGCTGGGTGTCCAAGCCGTGAATGCCATAGAGCTGTGGTTAGTTTAACTGTGGCCAGAGATGCAGTGGGTGGAATGAATTGTGGTGATGGTAGTTTGTAGACATTATCCTCATGCAATCCTCGCAGAAGAAGCGCCCCCGTGCTCAGTGCCTTTACCTCAAAATGAGAAGGAAAAAATTCAATTGAAACTTGGTTATGTTTGCATAATTGGGAAACAGAAAGAAGATTGCATTCAACTGAAGGGACGTATAAGACATTTGATAACTTTAAAGGAACTGAAGTAGTGTTTAAAATTGTGGAACCTGTGTGTGAGATTTTCAAACCTGTTCCATTTGCAACAGTGAGTTGATCAGGACCTTCATAAGGAGACTTAATTGTGAGATTGGCAAAATCATTAGTGACATGGTGAGAGGCACCGGAATCCATGAGCCAGTGAGAGAAGGGAGAGAAATTAGGTGCCGTGGCCATGTGAACAGCAGGTGCAGCAGCCTTTGGTGGATATCCATGGAGTTTATAACATACCTTGGCAGTGTGACCACGTTTGTCACAGTATTGACAAATAATGGGACCCGTGTTGCTATTGGAGGAAGGTGAGAAACGTCGGGTTGAGGGATTGAATGCAGTGTTAGTGTTCCCATAATTGAAACATGGCTTAGGTGGACCATGGGTAGGGTTTCTTCGGACCAAATTTGCAGTTACTGGGCTACTGCCATGAAGTCGTTCCTCACGTTGAAGAAGAAGCTCAAAATCCACAAGTTGATCAAATAACTCATCAAAGCTAACAGGAGGCTCACGTGTTCTTAGAGAAGTAGAGATTTCACGGAATGATGGGCCAAGACCACCAAGAGCATATATAACAAGATCAACATCATCAAGGGGATAGCCAATGAGAGAGAGATCATGAGAAATATCTTTTATGGTGTTAAGATACTCAGTAACAGAGGAAGATTCTTTTGAGATTGATGCCAGCCGTTCCTTGAGGGACATAACCCGAGACCTTGAGCGATTGGCATAAGCTTTTTGAAGCTTGGTCCATGCTTCAGCTGAGGTTTCTGCAGAAGACATGATGCTACGTGCATCAGCTTCACAAGAGCTTAGGAGAGCAAGGTAGAGTAGCTGGTCTTGCCAAACCCAATAGGTGTAAGCTGGGTTTGTTTCTGGTTCTGCTTCATCGGTAGTTTCAATAGCTGGTGATGGGCATGGCGTGGTGCCAGTGATGTAGCCAACTAAGTCATGGCCGATTAAAAGAGAGCGAAACTGCTTGTGCCAGGCAGGGTAGTTCGCACCAGTGAGCTTGATGGGCAGCTGAGTTACAGTATTAATTTGAACAAGATTTTTGGGGTCATACGGAGAGGACATGGTGTTTGGGTTGGGGTTGGTATTAGTGGAGCTGTTTGAAGCCATGTGGATCGAGAAGGAAGCTGTGAAGCTGCTGACCCTCTGATACCATATAACGAAATTAAAACTTGTAAAAGAAAGGCTTACTTTATTCATTAATAGTAGAGATATATATATATACATGGTGCCGCTAGGGTTTACGTAAAATCTTATCTAAGAATATCTAAACTGAATATATATCTTATCTGCTATTTGAATGTGTTTGAATATTGGTTGTGATACATATAAATAACAGCTATACAGAGATTACACTGGATAAGGTGGTTAAGATTGTATTACACCAATAATTATAAGCATAATAAATTTTGTTTACAGATATCTTATGTATAGAAAGAGAAACAGAGTAGTGAACTCACAGGCAGTTGAGAGAAGAAGGAAAAAGCACAACCCAGCAAGCGATTTTCTCTCCATGACAACCATAAATTGCTCTTATCAGATCCAGGTGCATAAGAGGAATGAGCTTAGGTTTCTATATATAGAGAGCAAAGTACGTAGCTTGGTGGGAACTCGAAAATTAATGTGACGCAGATAGGTTAACTGATATGAATCTAAATAATATATCATTCTTACTTTTCAGTGTTTGGCCAAAAGACAAAAAATAGTAATTAAACATTATAAAAACTGAGTTTAAATGCCACTCTTTCTTCCTCCCAGACAATATACACCCTAATTAATTTTGGATCATTTGGATCCTCTTTAATTTTAGCTTTTTGACATCTACAATCTTCCATTCATTTAGGCTTGCATGCATATATGCAATTAGTTTTAGTTAAATTTATCAGTGTACGTTTAACTTCAGTAGAATTAATTCTATGAAAGAAGAAATAATTCTTTTATTTGAAAGATATATAGCCATCAAAAGTTTGCTTAAAGGTTCAAAAGATAAGTTTGAGATTGCATCTAAAATATTCTTGAAAAGATGCGATGGCATGAAAATGTCTGAAAAAACAGAAGTTTAAAATATATTAAAAAAATGGATTAGTAGTTAGTTGTCATATCTTAAACTTATTAAAAGTTTACAACTAAGTAAAAAAAGAAAATTTTACCTGTTGGTCAAAACAAATTATCATATGATTTGTGAACAAAGGTCATAAAAACAAACAACCTCTAAAATAGTAAAATCCATTTGCAAGAAAATGTTTAGATTTGTAAATTAAAATGAACACTAATTGATCACGTGTGCATGTAATATTTAACCAGAAAAGTCGACGATGCTATTTCTAGAAATGGCAGCATATTATCTCTAACTTGTGCATTGTCTGTATACTCAAAAAAGGAGCACGCCTATTAATGCCGAAGATTTTCTCTACCATGATTATCGTCATCCCCTTTGCAAAGACCCAGTAATTTCTGCAAACATTTTCTTAAGTAAGTTAAACATAAGAAATAAGACTTGTAAAATATTTAACCTTCTGAAAATATTGAAAGAGTATGGTCTCTTCCTTGTCTGACTGGTAGGGGGGACTCGTTCAAGCAACTAAACATATTCCGATACTTGATATCTCCTAAGAGCTGACCGTTTGGTGACTTTAGTAGATCTAGAAGGTAAGAAATGATAGAGTTTTCAAAACAAAATCGTGGATTCCAATACAAGTTGTTAGTAAGGCAATGGAATGTACTGAATAATACAGCTATTGTGCTCTTTTGATATTAGCTCTTGATACTGTGTTCTAGTCTCTAGTTGAATTGCTCGCTTGCATTTGATCATCTAGATTCTAGTTATCTATTAGTTCTTTTTAGTAAAACTTGATTGTTCCCTTTGAACTCTATGTAAGTCTTTTCCTATTGTTTTGTTTGGGTGGTGTGGCCCTTTATTTTATTTTAATGAAATTATGTTATCTTTTAATGAAGAAAAGTTAAACATAAGAAACGTTTAAAAGAAGTTTTTAACATTTTCATTAGGTATTTTTGTAATTTAATTTCTGAAAAGAGTCATTTTTTCCTTAATTATATGAACCTTCTCAAGTATTGATAATCAAATTTTAAAATCAAATAACATTTATTGGTGTTATAGTCAATTCAATTTGAAATTAAATATGAAAAAGTTTTAATTTAATAAAATAAATATAAACATTAGAAATATTAATAATAGCCGAACACACTCTTACTTTAAGATAGAAAAGGAAAAAGAGAAGAGGATCAACCAAAATAAGTACAAAAAGTGTTGGTATTAATTATGATTTTTATGATCATTTATGTGAGAAATTTTAACTTCTATAAAAGCAGCCTTATATAGAGTTATAGACCCAGTTCTTGATCAGTCAAAGTCATGGTTAAAAGAAAAGAAATGTATAAAAATGGGAGGTTTGATCGTATTGTCATTATGAATTATTACGAGGCAACAAGGCTAACTAATGATAGTGCTAGAAATTGTTCATTTTCAGTTTCTTCACTTCTACAAGAAAAAGTATAATTGGGAGCAGTTGCACACGTGAAACCACCAACTATGAAGAAAAAATTTCTTTGAAGAAAGGAGGGAAAAGTAGGTACCAGATCGTGGAAGATATTTGATACCAAATTATAATATTGAAAAAACCACCAAGCATCTTGAACGTTAATCACAAGGCCGAGACGATCGACCCTAGCACAAGATTCTTACGCCACCTTTGATACACGTTTTGACATGTTGGTTTGAGACACTTGAAGCGCACAACGTTCTAGATAGGCTAACAGACCAACATAATATTTTCAGGATTCTTGGGATTAGTACATCCTATAATACAGGCGTAGCTTTCACCATGTATACCCTCCCAATATAATTACCAGAATACTGGAGAGCTCCTCTATATATAAACCCGCTCGCTCACCAAGTAAATGGTTGGATCATTTTCCTTCCTGGATGGAGAATTCTTATCCCGGCTCCGATTGCTGGGTACTATATGAAATAGAGTTATTCTATCTGTTTTAGGTACTTTAATTAAAGTAGCTGATTCCTTGAGATTTATCTATGAATTTTTTGCTTTTAGCATGTTTTTGATTTATTGCAAACTATTTGACTCTTATTTAATTTTATTTTGAAAGTTTATGATCAATAGGAGTAAAAAAAATAAAATAAAAATAAAATTGAAAAAAAAGACTGGATTAAGTCTAGATAAAGTCCAAGAGACAGGGGACACTAAGCTTGTGCACTCCTATAGAAATGACAATCGGATGACAGAAAATCTTGCAAATCAAACTCACTATATGACGATGAAAGAATATGTATTTATAGATCCCTATATTTTGTGTTGACGTGCACTAAGAGGATACGAGAAAACTTTGCTTTCTTAGGCCAGTGAGCTAGTTTTGCAGCAGTTTCATTGTTTACCAAAAAAAGAAGAAGAAGCAACTTTGCCGGATATTATCATTTTTAAAATTTTTTTTTTTAATCTATAAAGTTACCTAAGAGTGCCTTCCCAACCAAAACTAAAAATTAGATTCATATATAATGGCAATGTCAATATTATCATCACAAAAAGTTACAGTGAATTCACAACAAAAAATTGAAATAAAGTCATAGCGGTCAATTTTTGAAACAACAATAATTTGGTGTAATTTGATCATAATATATATTATGATTAAATGAATTTTTAATTTTAATTCTTACTCGCATTTGATTCGTCTTATCTTCCTTCTATTAAGTATACCCTAAATGTGCACATTTGAGTAGTTAAAAAATATGGCCAGCATTATGTTACGGAGTATTGTTTTAAGGCTCAATATTCAAGCTCACCGTGAGAAATCGCCAGGGAAGAAACCTCCTTTCAAATCTCGTCATATTCTTGATCATTTTGTTACTAACTCATCTTGCATGTTCTCTCTTTATCGCTATTTAATTAAATACTAGTATTTTTTTTTTATGTTATGCAGAATCGATCATATGGTTACTTATTCTTAAGCCTGAGCCAAAGACAATGTAAAAGGGACATCGGATTACCATTTTTAATTAAAAGTTAGTATTTGTTCCACTGGATTTCCACCAGAAGGAAACCAAATGCTATTATCTGTGTTTGATTAGTTAAAAAAAAAATTCTATGAGATTTTAACACCGCCCCCTTTCTTTGATTTAATCTTCTTGGAGGAATTAGGAGACAAGAAACAGTGGAAGAGCTGTTCCAAATCCTTCATCTGAAACATCTACTTCTCCAAAAATCATCTCCATCATTGATATCCTAAAATCCTTGTATGGATTCTTCGACTTCTTCACCACTGCGAAACTCTCCCTCACCTTTCCTTTCTCCCTCCATGGTATAACCCCCTCAAACATCGACAGCCTCACTGGTGATGACACTGCAGAAAACCCCACTCCGTTTTGCTGTTTTCTTCTTCTTTTTCCTGGAGAAGCAGATGTTTGAGAAGAAGGATTTGGAGTATCTCTTGCATTGTGTCATGTCTTTTAATTTCTCCAAAAATATTAAACAAAAGAAAGGGAACAACGTTTAAGTTTCATAGATTTTTTTTTAATTGAACCAAATATAAGCGACAACATTTAGTTCCTTATTGGTGGAAATTGAAATACACAGACATTGGACCAAATACTAACTTTTTAATTAAATGTAAAATGATATTTCATACTCCTTACACTGCTAAATAAAATATGCTATTGTTAAAAAATATATAAATAATTATGGATAATTAAATAAAATAATTCAATAGAATCTATTTATAATAATTTTTTTAATAAATTAACCTTCGATTTACTTTTTTTGGGGTGAATTGCTAGATATTTTCATAGTTGAAAGATACCACTTCTTAATTTAGTCTTGAGAATTTAACATTCACATTTCAATCCTTTAAAAGACTCCCCTTCTAAAAAACATTCTCCAAGTATTTAAAAAAAAAGAGAATAAATAAAATAAAAGAAACTCTCATCTTACCAAACAAATGCTAATCTATATATTTACTAAATTCGATCCACTGTACAGAAATGCTGACATTTGTCAGATACGTGATGGTATGTGTCTTCTTGCCATTGGTGTTAAAAAGGTGGTTAATTCTTCGTTCCTGAATTTGACATATTTAAAACTCATTAAAGTAAAGAATGTGAATATATAAGACGACGACGATGACAAAAACAACAACAAAACCTTTTCCTATTAGGTGGAGTTGGCTATATGAATTAAATAATGCTACAGTGCTTATTATATATTCACATTTTTTACTTTAATGAGTTTTAAATATCTCAAATTCTGGAACGAAGAATTAACCACCTTTTTAACACCAATGGCAAGAAGACACACACCATCACGTATCTGACAAATGTCAGCATTTCTGTACAGTGAATCAACTTTAGTAAATATATAGATTAGCATTTGTTTGGTAAGATGAGAGTTTTTATTTTATTTTATTTTATTAATAATGATTAGAATATTTTTTTTATATTCTTATAAATAATGTGAATATATAAGAATACAAAAAACAGTTTATTCTAATAATTATCAATCATTTAAAGGAGGGGTTATATTCTTGAATCTATATATACTAATGCTGTGTAGAGGGTTGCCATATTCTCCAATCATGGTTAGTTGTCTATTCATAATTTTCAATTTGTGTCTGAATAGGATGAGAGTCTCAATCAATTAAAATGGAGATAAGGAATCGAGAAGCTCCATAAATATATCGATCTTCCGTTGCTAATAGAAGATAGGTGACACAATGAAGTAGAATTTCATATCGATCTTCAAGAATTGTTAATCTTCTAAAATCAGAGACCTTTTACTCAGTTGGTTAGGGGAAAAAGCACAAAGTTAGATAATATAGCGCAGATAAAACATAAACCACTACAACATAAACTGAATGTATGGCAAGTTGATTATGCCATTTTCCAATTTTTCCTTTATAAAATGCCTATCAATCTTTACATGCTTTGTTTAGTCATGCTGAACCAGATTATGGGCAATACTAATTGTTGATTTGTTGTCACAATACAAGTTCATTGGTGTTGCCCTCTTAATCCCCAAATCATTTAGTATTATTTTTAACTATAATAACTCACAAATGCCTTGAGTCATAGCCTTGAACTCTACTTATGCACTTGATCTTGCCACTACATCTTGTTTCTTGCTTCTTCAACTCACCAAGTTACCACCCGCAAAGGTACGATATCCTATTATGGATCTTCTTTTAACTTAAGAACCTCTATAGTCAGTATCTTCATATTTTTTTACCACCAATTCCTTGCCTGGTTGAATGAGAAGTCCTACTCCAAGGGTGGATTGACTGCTTGCATATGTTCCTTCCCTTCATTATGCATAAAGTGACTCATGGCACTCATCGCATATGCAATATTTAGTCTAGTGTGTGAAAGATAAATTAACCTTCTAACCAAGGACTGATATCTTTCTTTCTCAATGGCAGTATCATTCTTTCTTTCATTTAGATGGTGATCTCTCTCAATAGGAGTGCTTGCTGGCTTGCTTCCCAATGTCCCTATTTCTTTTAATAAATCAAGGATATATTTTCTTTGGGACAAGAAAATTCCTTCCTTAGAGTAAGCAACTTCTATATCCAAGAAATACCTCAATTTTCCTAAGTATTTTATTTCAAATTCTCGAGCTAATTCTACTTCAACCTATCCCTTTCAGCCATATCATTTCTTGTTACTATAATATCATCCACATACAAAAACAAAGTTGTAAATTCCCCCTTAGGTGAATGTTTTATAAAAAGTGAATCCCCTTTACTTTGGTAATAGCCCTAAAATAAAGGAAAAAACCTTAAATTAAAGAGAAATTCTAAATGTAAGTGAGGATTATGAAAAAGGTACCATTGGAAATGTGTTTATTTATCATATTGTTTGAGGAATTATAGAGGTAATATGATGATTTAAGTTTTAAGGCCAAAATGTAATTTTCTAAAAGTTTAGGGGTCAAAATGTAAATAACAAAAGTTGCAAGGACATCCCTCAACAATTGAAATTTTGCTAATAGGCCCCTCAAAATTTTTAGGTAAACCAGCTGCAGAATTGGCGTAGAAACTCTACAATCTCTCTCTCTCTCTCTCTCTCTCTATTTTCTCTCTCTAAAAACCCTTAAACTTCTCTCTAGATTTATAGCTCTTCTGGAGCTCGGATTTCGACACCACCATCGCCAATGGATTTAGAACGATGAGAACTACAAATCTATCTAATTGGTTTCTAAAGTTTTGGCTGGAGATTGGCCAAAAAATGGAAGAAAAACCCACCTAAAAAGGTAAGCTCCAAAACTCTTATCTATAGTTCTCAAAACCAAAAACTAACACTGTAGATGGCTCTAGTAGGTAGCAAAACCTTCGGTTATCAAATTTCAGGCAAGATAATGTCTCATGCACATCATTTCCCTCAGCGCGTGAAGCCCACGCACAGGTAGCGCGTGTACTAGCAACCCTGTTTGTGTTGACCTACATTGACCGAGCTCCCAAAGACTGAATTTCACGATTCCATATCATTTCCTAGGTTTTGTGAGGTCCATTTGATCAGAATTGGATTAGAAAAATATATTTTAGGTCTGTCCAACTTGGAATCTTGGTTTTGTGAGTAGATAATCCCTTCTATGACTTTCCCTATGCTCTTCTTGAGCTTTAAATGTATAATTGGTTATGTTTACAAGTTATTTATGTTATTATAAGTCTCTGAAATGTATTAAATTATTTGCTTTGCTTACTAACTAGCATATAGTTTAAGAAGAGTATGGTTTTGCATATTGATTTTAAAAACCTATTAAACACGTGTTTCTACATACAATTCTCATCAATTTAGAAAGTGAATATTTTGTGCATGTGGCATTGGTCTGTAAAGCTATAAGGTTGCCTTGGAAAATGCATGGATATGTGTTAAACTCTGACTAGAAAGTTCTTCATAGAGGAACTATACTGAGACTAAAATTTCTATATTAAGCTGTAACATCTATTTTGAACGATATGGCATATATGTAATTAATAAATTCTGTGGAGGAATCCTATTGAAAGTACTGTGTGCTAACAACAGGAGATGTTAGCATTAGTGCATCTCGACACCTCGGCTAGTAGGTGTGTTGCTAGCCTCATGTGACGGCCAACACATGGGATATGTTATGTGAAGGAGAGCGGGATGCCTCCTATCTAGGTGCAATGCCAAATTTTTTATATGTGATTTGCCCTCCCTTACTGTGTGCTTGGTATTATCTGATGGTTCTAATATAGGATCCTCCTAATGTTTTCATGTGAAATATTTTTATGCATAACAATATTTGTTTAATGATCATACCATATTGTATATGGTTTTGGATATCTGCATATTATTTGAATTGAGAATATTTGAAATGCAAGTCCCATATGAATGTACTTCTGAATTGTATTTTTTATGTGACAAATTTTAATGTATGAGTACATTCATATACTGACCTAGAAGATCATAGGGGGTTTTATTTGCTCACTAAGGTGTCAAACTCACTATACCATATTTACATTTTTTTTAGACAATGATACAGAGTTTGGTCCTGTAGATACGTGATTAACTAGGTGACATACTCTCTGGGTGAGCATACATTGTTTTCAGGTTCACAATGTTTAAATCATACTATACTTGTATTCTAGAGTATGCTCTGTACGCCATAGGCAGGATTCCTGTTTCTGCTGTAATATTTATATATAGACATGATGTATATTTAGTTATACTGAGAAACTTGTGAATGTATGTTTTTATCCCTGTTATGTGATATACTTGGAGTATGTTTGCAATTAATTAAGGGTAAAGTTATTTGCTATTTGTGACAATCACGTTCCCTTAAATTGGGGACGAGATAAGTTGGTATTAGAGAATTAGGTTTCCCTATGGCCATCAAAGCAAAGGATCCTTTAGTAGAACCTTTAGTATGGATATGAGATGGACATATTTATACTTCAGGTGTTGCTAAGGAATTCTATAAGGTTTCACTTTCCTTTCTATTCCAAGTTTGCTAAAGTTCCTAGTGTAGGGTTGATTGAATATTATGATATTTTAAAAAGGTGTTTTGTTTTGTATAGCTATGATGCTGCCAAGAACTAGAGTTATTGCTAGAGGAGCTGTAAATCGTCCACTCTCTGCAGAAGCATTTGCACAATATGGAATTCTAGTATAAAGAGGCTGTGGTAGAGACTGACCTAGAGGAAGAGACAGAGAGCGTGCATGATGTATGAGAACCCCAAGACATGATGAATAGGGCCATGTATCTGATAGAGTCCCAGAGGAGAGAGTGGGACCCCCTCAAGAGCCACATGATAGAACATCCAAAATGATTGTTGGCATATACAGGAGCTTATAGACATTGGCGGGATTTATAATAGAACATGGTATGAGGGATGGCTAGTCACTAGAAAATGCTCCTCTTGCACAAGAATTGGAAAGACCAGCTAAAAAAGAAGACAAATTTATAGAGATTAAGGAGCCCCCAACGTTTTTGGGTTAGATATTCAGAAGAAGCCACAGATATTCATTGATGTTGTAGAAAGAATTCTTAGAGCTTTGTGGTGTTCCACTAGAAGATTTATTGAACTAGTATCCTTTCAACTGTCAGATGTGACTTAGGCTTGGTTTGAGACTCTGGTACAAGGCAAAGTAGTTACCTTACCACAAATGGAGTGGGATGAATTTAAGGAAGCATTTATGAATCGTTTCTTACCAATGAGTGAAAGGGACAAGAAGGATAGAGAGTTTGAAGAACTAAGACAGACGTCAAATATGACTGTTTCTGAATATGTCATATGTTTTACCTGGTTGTCTAGATATGCACAATATCTAGTTCCGACGGAAAAAGATAGAATTAAGATATTTATTTCGGGGTTAATACATCCATTTTTTAAATCGGTGGGTCCCTATATAAACCATTTCCCAACTTATGAAAGAGCTGTGGATTATGCTAAAATGATGGAAGCACATGAACTAGCATATATAAAATGTTTAAAGAGAAGAAAAAGAGATCGAGATTGCAATATTCAGGCTAGTTATAATCCTAATATAAGAAGACCAAGATTTTAGAATCCACAACATTTGGCTCAAGCAAGATCTAGTAGCTCTAACCAGATATCAGTTAATATCAATAAGCAAAAAATGATTCAAAGAGATATGAGACCTACTAGTTAACAGGATTCAAGCTCGATTCCACTATGTCCCATTTGTGGTAGGCCTCACAACGGACAGTTTTGTAGAGAAACTAGTGCATGTTTTAGGTGTGAACAAGTAGGGCATTTAGTAAGAAATTATCCATAATTACAAAATTTGAGTCAAGTATCAGTATAGCTAGCTTCACCCCCTGCATCTGTACTAGCATGACCAGTTAGAACAGTTTTAGGCTAAGCAAGTAGTGGTGGTACTGGGAAAGGATCAGGAAGTTGAGACTGAGAACAAGCATGAGTCTTTTCTTTGATACGACAGGATGCTCAAGCCTTAAATGCAGTGATGATAGGTACATTATTAGTATGTTCTCATAGAGTATATGTACTGTTTGATCCTGGTTCTACACATTCTTACATATTACCATGCTTTGCTAAGAAATTGGATAGAAATTCTACTAGTTTACATTGTTCTTTTATGGTTACTACTCCATTGGGAGAATTATTGCTAGTAAATGATGTGCATAAATCGTGTGAGATTTTGATAGCAGATAAAGAGACTCTTATGGATTTGATAGTTCTAGATATGGTAGACTTTGATGTGTTATTGGGAATGGATTGGTTGTCATTATGCCATGCCATATTGGACTGTCACCTTAAGGTGATTAAGTTCAATATTCTTGGAGAATTTTGCTTCATGATACAAGGAGACTGTAGTGAGTTGTCCAGTAATATAATCTCTACTTTAACAGCTCGTAAGTTATTACAAAAAAGATGCCAAGGATATTTGGCAGTGGTCAAAGATAATGATATGAAATACCCTACTATAGAATAGGTTTTAGTGGTTAGAGAATTTCCTAATGTGTTCCCTGAGAAATTGCCAGGGTTACCCTCAGAACGAGAAATTGAGTTTGGTATTGATTTACTTCCTAAAACCCAACCAGTATCTATACCTCTATATAGAATGGCGCCGACTAAACTCAAAGAGTTGAAGAATCAGTTGCAATACTTATTAGATAAGGGATTTATACGCCCTAGTACTTCTCCTTGGGGTGCTCCAATTTTATTTGTCAAAAAGAAAGATAGATCACTACTGTTGTGCATAGATTACAGACAGTTGAATAAGGTGACAGTACGTAATAAGTATCCATTACCTCATATTGTTGATTTTTTTGACTAGCTACAGGGTGCTCAATGCTTCTCAAAAATTGATTTGAGATATGGATATCATCAAATGAGGATAAGGGAGGAGGATATTCTGAAAACTGCTTTCAGGACTTGGTTTATGCATTATAAGTTCTTAGTGATGCCATTTGGATTGACAAATGCCCCAACTGTATTTATGGACTTGATGACTAGAGTATGTAAACCCTTCTTGGATCAGTTTGTTATTATGTTCATAGATGAAATCCTGGTATATTCAAGGAGTTCATAGGAGCATGAGCAACATTTAAGGATGGTTTTGCAAACCCTAAGGGAACACTAGTTGTAGGCTAAGTTTTCAAAATGTGAATTTTGGCTTAGTAGTGTTACTTTCCTAGGGAATGTGGTTACACAAGATAGTATTCAAGTTGACCTTAAAAAGGTAGAAGTAGCATAGCAATATCTACGCCCTACCACAATTACAGAGATCTGGAGTTTTCTTAGTTTAGCAGGTTATTACCATAGATTCGTTCAAGATTTTTCAAAATTTTTTTACTTCTTTGATGAGATTGATAAGGAAAGGAATAAAGTTTTACTAGTCAAATGAATGTGAGAGAAGTTTCCAGAAACTAAATGAATGTTTAACTACAACGCCAGTACTATCTATTCCTTTAGGTATTGCAGGATACACGGTATACTATGATGCATCGAGAATTGGATTTGGGTGTGTGTTGATGCAACATGGTTGAGTCATTGCATATGCATTCAAACAGCTTAAACCACATGAGTAAAATTATCTGACTCATGATTTGGATATAGTAACAGTGGTTTTTGCTTTCAAAATTTGAAGGCGAGACATGAAAAATCTATATAGATCATAAAAGCCTCAAATATATTTTCTAACAAAGAGATCTTAACTTGAGACAAAGAAAATGGATGGAATTACTTAAAGATTATGATTATACAATACTGTATTATCCATGTAAGGCCAATGTAGTGGCTGATGCATTGAGTAGGAAGTCTATGAGTAATTTGCTCATATCACATTGTTAAGAAGACCGTTAGTTAAAGAAATGCATAAATTGGGAAGTCATGGGATAGTGTTAGAGATAAAGGAGCCTGGAATATTATTGCCCCATACTCAACTTCAATCATCTTTCGTTGAGCAAGTGAAAAAGGCACAGGAAGAGAATGCCTATTTATGCAAGAAAATTGAAGAGGTGAAGAATAGCAGTGATGTTAAATTTACTATAGACTCTGAAGGAATTCTGAGATTAGGCAAGTAGTTGTGTGTACCTAATAAAGAAGAACTCAAGAAAGAGATTTAAGAAGAAGCCTATTAATCTACGTATACCATTTATCTTAGATCATCTAAAATGTATCAAGATCTAAAAGAATTTTATTGGTGGGATGGTATGAAGAAGGATATAGCTGATTATGTTTCTCGATGTTTAACATGTCAACAAGTAAAGGCAAAACATCAAAGGCCTACAGGGTTACATCAATAAATAGAAAATACTTGAATGGAAATGGGAGAGAATAATTATGGATTTTGTTACAGGGTTACCACAGACACCAAAAGGGTTTGATTCAATATGGGTGATCATTGATAGGTTGATTCAATCAGCATATTTTCTATCAGTGAAAATCACATACAACGTAACTTAGTATGAAAATATGTATTTGAATAAGATGGTGAGACTTCATAGGGTACTGATATCTGTTATTTTTAATCGAGGATTGTAGTTCATAGCTTGTTTTTGGAGAGCCTTCGAAAAAGCTTTAGGCATGAAGGTAAATCTCAGTATTACTTTCCATCCTTAAACAGATGGACAATCTGAGTGAACCATCCAAATATTAGAAGACATACTTCGGGCATGTGTGCTTGATTTTCAAGGTAGTTAGGAAAGATTCTTGCCCCTAGCAAAATTTGCTTGTAACAATAGCTGCTAAGCCAATATACAAATGGCCTCTTTTGAGGCATTATATGGTAGACATCGTTCTCTGATTGGATGGTTTGATATGGGCGAAGCGAAGATTTTAGGGCCTGATTTGATACAAAATGCACTTGACAAGGTAAAGTTGATTAAGGAAAGGTTATTAGCAGCCCAGAGTAGACAGAAAGCATATGTTGATAATAGACGTTGACCATTGGAACTTTCCATAGGCGAACATGTATTCTTAAAGATATCTCCTATGAAAGGAGTAGTAAGATTTGTGAAGAAAGGGAAGTTAAGTCCATCTTACATAGGTCCATTTGAAATTCTTAATACGATCAGGCCAGTAGCTTATCATTTGTCTTTGCCACCTGAATTGAGTAATGTCCATCTAGTCTTTCATGTGTTTATGCTACAAAAATAATTACAAGATCCTACACATGTTATTCAATGCCCACAAATTTAGTTACAGGAAGATTTAACTTATGAGGATCAACCAGTGGCAATAGTAGATAGACAAGTGAAAAAATTGCATTCAAAAGAAATACTTACGGTGAAAGTGATATGGCAGAATCACTCTTCAGAAAAAGCTACATGGGAAAGAGAGGATGATATGGGCACCAAATACTTACATATTTTTGAATGTTGAGGTTAATATTTATTTGTAAATATGGAGATGAAATTCCGGGACGAAATTTCTTAAAGGGGGGAAAATGTAATAGCCCTAAAATAAAGGAAAAAACCCTAAATAAATGAAAAACCTTAAATTAAAGAGAAAATTTGAAGGTAAGTGAGGATTATGAAAAAAATACCATTGGAAATTTGTTTATTTATCATATTGCCTGAGGAATTATGGAGGTAATATAAGGATTTAATTTTTGGGGCCAAAATGCAATTTCTTAAAATTTTAGGGGTCAAAATGTAATTAAGAAAAGTTACAAGGACATCCCTCAACAATTGAAATTTTGCTAATAGGCCCCTCAAAATTTTTAGGCTAACCAACTGTAGAATTGGCCTAGAAACACTACAATGTCTCTCTCTCTCTTCCTATTTTCTCTCTCTAAAAACCCTAAAACTTCTCTTTAAATTTCTAACTCTTCCGAACCTCAAATTTTGACACCACCATTGCCAAGGAATTTAGAATGATGAGAGCTACAAATCTATATGATTGGTTTCTAGAGTTTTGGCCGGAGATTGGTCAAAAAATGGAAGGAAAAACCACCTAAAAAGGTATGCTCCGAAACTCCTATCTATGGTTTTCAAAACTAGAAACTAACACCGTATTGGATACAACAGGTAGCAAAACCTAAGGATAACAAATTTTAGGCCAAGATCTTGTCTCACGCACCTCCAGGCATGGCATTTCCCTTGGCGTGTGATGCCCACGTGCAACCTCTATAGGCGGTGCGTGCAATGTGTTTACCAGTAGCCTTGTTGCGTTGATCGAGCTTCTGAAGGCTGAATTTTGTGATTTTGGAGTCATTTCTTAGGTTTTTGAACCCTTCAGACTCGTTTTTTATGTCCATTTGATCAAATTTGGCTTGGAAAAATACATTTGGGGGTTGTCCAACTTGAAATCTTGGTTTTGTGAGTAGATAATCCCTTCTATGACTTACCCTATGCTTTTCTTGAAATTTAAATGTATAATTGGTTTTGTTTACAAGTTATTTATGTTATTATAAGTCTTTGAAATGTGTTAAATTATCTACTTTGCTTACTAACTACAATATAGTTCAAGAAGAGTATGGTTTTACATATTGATTTGAAAACCCATTAAACATGTGTTTCTACGTACAATTCTCATCATTTTGGAAAGTGAATATTTTGTGCACGTGGCATTAATCTGTAAAGTTATAAGGTTACCTTGGAAAATGGCATGGATATATGTTAAACTTTGACTGGAAAGTTCTTGATAGAGGAACTATAATGAGGCTAAAATTTTTGTATTAAGTTGTAACCTCTGTTTTGAATGATATGGCATATATGTAATCAATAAATTCTGTGGAAGAATCCTATTGGAAACATTGTATGCTAACAGCAAGAGATGTTAGCCCTGGTGCACCTTAACACCTCATAGAGCAAGGGTGTTGCTAGTCTCATGTGACGGCCAACATATGGGATCTGTTATGTGAAAGAGGGCGGGATGCCTCCACTTGGGCGTGATGCCAAATTTTTGATATTTGATTTGCCATCCTTTGCTGTGTGCTTGAGATTATCTGATGGTTCTGACATGGGATCCTCCTAATGTTTTCATGTGAAATATTTTGATGCATAACAATATTTGTTTAATGATCATACTATACTGCATGTGATTTTTGATATCTGAATAATATTTGAATTGAGAATATTTGAAATACAGGTTCCATATGAATGTACTTTTAAATAGTGTTTTTTATGTGACAAAGTTTAACGTATGAGTATATTCATATGCTGACCTAGAAGATCATGAGGGGTTTTATCTACCCACTGAGTTTTCAAACTCACTACACGATATTTACATTTTTTTCAAACAAGCATACAGAGTTTGGTCCTGTAGATACGTGGTCAACTAGGTGACATACTGTCTGGGGTGAGCGTACATTGTTTTCAAGGTTCATAGTGTTTAAATCATACTATAATTATATTCTAGAGTATGCTTTGTACACCACAGGTAGGATCCCTACTTTTGTTGTAATATTTATATATAGACATGGCATGTATATTTGGTTACACTGAGAAACTTGTGAACGTATGTTTTTATCTCTCTTATGTGATATACTTGGAGTATGTATGTAATTAATTAAGGGTAAAGTTATTTGCTATTCGTGACAATCATGTTCCCTTAAATTTGGGGAGTGACAACTTTGAACAATTTTCATCTTCTTTGTTGCCTTTGCAAAATGCTCAAACCATGCTCTAGGGGACTATGTTAGCCCATAAAGAGCTTTTTTAAGTTTTCATACTTTATTGCCATCAAAGTTCTTGTTGAACCTCGGTGGTGGCTCCATGAACACTTCTTCTAAATCTCAATGCAAGATGGCATTTTTTTACATCAAATTGCTATAAGGTCCACTGAAAATGTATTGCAAGAGCTAATAATACTTGAACAATGTTCGTCTTTGCCATAGGAGCAAAACTTTCTCCATAATCTATTCCAAATTTTTGAGTATACCTATTTTCCACCAATCTTGCCTTATATCATTCCAATATGCCTTGTACTTCATAGGAAACAACCATCTACACCTTACTGGAACAACTCCTGAAGGCTTAACTACAACATTTCACATATTATTTTTATCAAGTGCTTTCATTTCCTCTTTCATGGCTTGTGACTAATTTTTATCTTTTAAGGCTTCTTGAACTATCGTACGGGTGTCAATGGTAGACAAGGCTGACAAGAAGACTTTATACAGGGCAGAAAGCTTATTGTATGACATATAATGGGATATAGGATACTGGGTGCAACTTCCTTTTCCTTTTCTTACAACAATGTGTAGGTCAAGTTTTGAGTTATTTTCAATAGGCAAGAAAGAATCATTTTCAACTAAAATAGAATCAATAAAAGTATTAGATTCCATACATGAAGTGTCTCTATGAAGTTCATTAGGAGGAGTGGGATTCAATGATTAGACATTTTGTTGGGTATACCAAGTCCTATATCTCCTTAAGTAAACTTTGAGAGCTTCTTTGGGCTTTGGAACATATTCTATTATCTGTCCTGGTGATGTTGAAATGGAGTTAATTTGTGATGGAAGATTGGGAAACAAGGTTGGAGAAGTATCTTCACGCTTACCAACATAAGATTTCTCCCCCTGTTGATGAGAAGAGTACTATAAGATAGACTCACAAAAAGTGATATCCATAGAAACAAAATTTTCTAGATGGAGGGTGAAAATATTTATATCCCTTTTGGACACTGGAATACCCCAAAAAAATACACTTAATGGCTCTCGAATCAAGTTTGCCATGGCTTTTTTTATGAATGTAAACAAAAGCTAAGCAACCAAAGACTCTAGGGCTTGGTGTACTTAGGGACATGGTATTAGGATGATAGTTTAGAAAAATATCCAGAGGACTTTTGTTTAAAAGGATTTTGGAGGGTAGGCAATTAATGAGAAAAGTTGTAATAAGTATGAGTAAGGACCATGTGACATTAAGCAAGTGGTAGTTCTTTCTTTCGACGACCCTATTTTGTTGTGGGGTATTGACACATGATAATTCATGGACAATTCCCTTTTGATAAAAAAAACTATTAAAAGTTTGGTTGAAATAGCCTTTTGCATTATTTGACCTGAATTTTTTAATGGAGACTCCAAATTGATTAGAGATGATTTTATAGAATTTTGGGATGACAAGGCTGATTTCATATTTTTCTTATAGAAGATATAGCCACGTCAATCTACAGCAATAATTAATAAAGGATATAAACCATCTAGCCCCATTAACATTTGGAATTTTAGAAGGCCCCCAAACATTTGTATGGATCAAAGAAAAAGGAGTACTTGAAATTTTATTGATCACAAGGAAATACACTCTATGTTGCTTTGTAAATTCACAAGACTCACAATGCAAAGTACTAAAATTAACACTCTTAATCAAGGCAGGAAACATAGAACGCATTAGGGAGAAAGGGGGATGATCAAGTTTACAATGCTCTAACCATACTTTATCAATACTATTGTTGGAAACACCATGGGTAGAAAAAGCAAAGGGTGACAGAGGTTGAGACAAAGTAAGAACCTTTTGAGATATTCTAGAAGGCGGGCTACTGACCCTCAAGATAATATAAACATTCCTTTCCTTAGCATATCCAATCATCTTCCCTGTCCTTTTCTTAAAAACATAGTTACACTTTTTAAAGAGATTTTGGACAAGGTTCTTTGTAAGTTGATGGATAGAAAAGAGGTTGGTAGAGATTTTGGACATAGAGGACATTTTTTAAAGAGATTTTGGAAGACATATCAATATTACCTTCTCCTTTTACCTGAATGAACTTACCATTGGCCACAGTAATGGATTTGATATTCAAACAAGGTTTATAGGTCTTAAAGGAGCATGAAGAATGGGTTATGTGGTTAGTTACACTTAAGTCTATGATCTATGACTCTAGGACAGATTTAGAAGCGTTAAAAGTAGCAGAATTTAGACACCTACTTGATTGAGCAAGAGAACATAAGCTGGATGTCAATGTTTCAAGGAATGCTTGTAGCTTCCCAATTTCTTATTCATTGAGGGACTGCATTTTCTCAGAATTTTCATATTGCACTTTTCTTTCTTTGGTTGTAAAGTTGGCTTCAGTATGGTGCTATTTAATTTAGTTTAGGACTAGCTCCTTACTATGCAGTTTGAAACAATTATATCTTATGCGCCGAGGTTTCTTACAAGGAGTACACCAAAGCTTATCACGATTTGGAGCTTGATTGAATTTTGGCCTTAAACCCATCTTTTGATTATCCCTTTTTGTGGTAGTGAGGGTTGAATCAACATTTGAATCAGTGGCACTATCCAATAACACAACACGATATCTTTCTTCTTCTCGGACATTATAGAATGTCTCATTTAGATTTGTCAGAGATTTTTTCTCAAAAATGTGAACCCGAACTTGATCAAACTCTTCATTCAAAATAGCCAAGAACTCAAACACCCGATCTTGTTCCCTTTCCTGAAGAAAAGCTTGAGTATCTTCACTTGAATTTAGCTTCAACTTTAGGTAAAGGTCCATTTCCTACCATACACTGGTCATCACATTATAGTATTCTATAACAAACATATTACCTTATTTGGTATGTGCAATCTGAGTTTTTAACTCAAAGACAAAAGCAGCATCTTGTGCCTTAGAATATGTCCTTTTGACCATCTCTCATATTTGTTTTAATGTTTCCAAGAACATGAAATTCTAGGAAACTTCAAAAATTCATTGAGTTTAGAAACCAAGTCATGATGACTATGTCCTAAACCTCCCATATTTTAAACTTCTCATCCATTCCACTTAGTGGGTATTTAGTAAGATGATGAATTTTTTGTTTCACTTTGAGAGCCAATGTCACCAACCTTGCCCATTGTAGATAGTTCTTACGATCTAGGCGAGCAGCAACACCTAAATTTTGTAGTTTGACATTTGAAAGTGGATTAGTTTTGGGTGGTTCCAAAATGGTATATTGCGATTTGGAAGCAGGGGTTTTCTTGGGAGATTCAAACATGTTTTTTCTTGATGATAAGGGTTATGAAGGCCTTGAGGGGTGAACAGCAATAGAGGCTAAAGGATAAACCTAACTTGAATGCTGACTATGAAGGCTAGCGCTTTGGAGGATCTGTAAGAATGGTGGCTATGAAGGCCTAGGTTAGAATTGGAGTAAGAGTTTTAAAACCTAGCTCTGATATCATGAACAATAAAGGTTTGACAAAGAAGAGATATATTTTTGATCTATTAATATGAGGCAATTTCCTGAGTATATGTACAAGATGTGTGGCATGGAATCATCTTATAAATTAGAAGGACAAATATATATATAATAAATGGAGATTTACAGCGTATAATCAGGGAAGATTTTTCTTATAAATAAAAAAGATATGCAAGGAAATAAGATTCAAATATTCTATAATTAATATCCAGAGAATCTTTAATATTTCTAACAATTATCAGAACTTTAAATATTTTGAAACTTAAATGAGTAATAATGCTTAACTCTACTTTACTCTAGTAATGTTTTATTTCGATCGATCTTGAGTCAATCAATATTAGTTCATAGAATTTTTTTTATTTTTTCTAAGGAAGTTGGCAAGTAATGCCATCCTTTTGGAAAAAGCTTGAAGAACTTCATTTTATTAGGAATGGACATGAGTAGTCATCCACTATTTGGAGTTTTTTTTTCATAGATTTTGAAGAAGCTATAACTTGCTTCCCATTATCATTTGGATTTGATTTTCATGAGTCACTTGCCAAATTTACATCTAGGGATCACTTTTTTCTTCTTTTTTTCTTGTAAGAATCCTCTTGTGAGAAAATCAAGGATGCAATTTGAAGAATCTTTAATATGCATGACTTCAAAGTCAAATACACTTAAAATTACTTGCCATCAGGCAAAAATATGTTTTGATTCAAGATTTTGAACTTTGTTTTGTGAAACATCCTTTTGCAGATTTGCAATCTAGTCTAAGAAGAAATTTTTTTAAGATCACTTTGAAATTTGTTAATGCATCAAACAATTATTGAGATCTCTTTCTTAATTGTGGAATAGTTTTGTTAAGTACTATTCCAATTCTTAGATGTAATGGTAATGTTATGCTCAAAATTGTTTTTTTATTGTTTGAGAATGATACCATACCCTAAATCTAAAGCATCGTTTACAACTATCTTAAAAGCAGATGAATCAAGTAGACTCAAACAAGAAAGATTTTTTTATTTGAAACTTGATTTACCTAATGACATTTATGAATGTCAATCCATGGAAGAGGACTTTTCTTAAGATGCTCATGGAGAGGTTTAAGAATATTTGATAAATATAGGATAAAATCAAAAACATAATTAAGCTTCATAGAAACCTTTGTAACTAATTTTTATTAATAATTTGATTAGGAAATTTGTTATAAAAAGAATTGCTCTTTCTATTGGAGTAATTTTTCCTTGTTGGATGTAATGACCAAGAAACCTATCTTTTTTTTTTGAAGAAGAGACACTTTGGATTTAGAAAACTACAAGATTGTAGCAAAAAAAAAAAACTACAAGATCATTTCATTTTGTGACATAAAGAATGATATTAAGATATTTGAAATGTTGGTCGATGTTGTCTTAAAAAACTAAAATATCATATATATACAAGTATAAATTTGATGAAGGGATTGTATATTTTATTCATAATTTTTTAAAATTCTGATGGGTGCTTTTTTTAGGGTAAAAGGCATTACATTCCTTCCCTATTATTTGAATGGTATCGTAAATATTGTTTTGTACCTACCCTCAGGTTTTAGTTAAATTTGATATAAGCCAGATTTCATGTCAAATTTTGAAAATATTTTTTGCGGAGTGCAAACAATTTACCAAATTTTTTTAGATTGGATATCTAATCTATTGAAGAGCTTTATTGAGATGTTTGTAATTTATTACAAGTCTTGGTGTTGCACATCCAGTTTTCTAAATACTTAGTTGAGATTAACATTTATTGTATACAATTGAAATAAGCTCTTATATCATACAAGGCTACCTATCATGGAGTCTTACATTAGGCAATAACTGGAAAGATTTGGGGTATATAATATGACTAACTGCACATCCTACTGAACATGTCTTTTCGAGATAGGGTAATGGAGCTGTGATAAGTGATATAAAAGCCAAACTAGTTCCCCACTTCATTCTTTGTGGTGAGGAGATATGTGCCCTACCAAAGAAAATGTCCCACTTGATGATAGGGCATCACCAAGATGGGTGAGGGAGTTGTCACAAAGTCCCACATCGGACATCAACTATAAAGGTTTGAGGCATATAACATGCCTCACTGCATATTCTTATGGATGTGTCTTTTGGAGAGAGGGTAATAGTGCCGTGACATACTGCTTCAATTATATATTCATTTTTTTATTACTACTCTGATTAGGATGTAGAAGAGTAGACAATCGTGAAATTGCTGCTAAAAAGTTATCATTTTCTTTCACTGTTATTTGTTTGTTTTGAAGTTCATTTTTATTATCATGTTGAACATTTGATAGGATTATTGTATTCATTTTCTATTTTTCTTTTAACTGTCTTATTTTTGTCTTGAGAAGATTGACTTTATGTTGTACATTCTATAAAGTAATAGGTTTAGTAGTTTCTGAATCAAATCTTTTCAAGACATCTTTAAGATTATAATTATTTATTGAAGCTTCTTTATAAGATGTTTGAGATTTATCAAATGTTTAAGTTTTGTAAGGCAGATTTCATTGTGTTCATTATCAGGAAGGGAATTAATTAGTTCCAAAAGGGAGATCTTGTTTTTTGGTAAAAAACATTTACCTCATTAGATACATTTTGAAAAATTGTCAATTATTTTCTTGCAATTATTTGGGTTTTTAATTTTTTTTATAAATATGAATTATTGATTTTTCGTAGTTATATCGTTGATAAGATGAGAAAAATACTTTTTATGGATAGTTCAAAGTATAAAGTGAGATTTTAACTATTTTTCTTAAAAGAGAAAGATTTCAACTAGTAATTAATATTTAAATTAAGAAATACATTATATTTCATATTTTATTTCCAAAGATTTTAAAAAATAATTAAAAAAAACCATAGACCAATGGGACCTTTTGTAACATCCCGTAATTTTTAGATATTTTCCTTAGAAATTCTTCACCTTACATATATGCATAGAAATTGTCTAATATTAATGGAATAGGTAAAGAAAGAAAACCTAAGAGGAAATATTAGAAATAAACATGCTAAAGAAAGGTGAAATTCTTAGTTAAAGAAAGATAAATTTTTGTGAAGTAAGTAAAGGTCTTAAAATTTCAAGAAGATCGGATTAGGGTAATTTTTCTTAATTTAAGATCAAAAGTTACTAAGTTTAGTATCTCCACCCATAAATTGGGCTTTTACCTATGGACACATCATGTAGAGTTTTTCCACTTCAACCCATTGGATAACCTAAGCAAGAAATAAAACATAGACTTGGACTAGGATATAGTAATTGGACCAATAGCCCAAAAATTATGAAAATATGACCAAGCCCTCCAAGAAAGGTAGAATTTTATCTAAAGCAAAGAAAATGGGTAGGAATAAGCCCATAATGAGTAGGAATAAGCCCAAATCCAAGAGGAAAAATAAAATAAAATAAATTAGGTGATGATATAATAATGTAATAATAATAAAGATTATGTTACATGGCATTAAGACAAAAATTTAGCAAGTGGTGTGATTCTACATTCATCATTTTGGCAAGTGGCATAATAATACAAGGCTTTAGGACAAAAACATCTATATCCTACACTCATAATTTTAGCAAGTGGTATGATAATACATGGTATTAGGACAAAACATTCCTATCCCACACAAATAATATCAACCAAATAATGGAGATTCAAGGGCTAGAAATTTGCCACCTAAAAAGGCAAACCTTTCATAATTGTTTAAGACAAAAGAAAATGGAAATGAATCCCTAAATCAAAGGGACCTTGTCCCTTATGTTAAGAACATATCATCATAATTTTCAAAATACAAATCTCCTTTTCCTATGCATATCTTGACTAAGGAAGAGGAAGACAAGAACATAAGTTGTTTGTTTTCCAAAAATTCAACAAAGTGTATCCTAATTGTGATAATGTAGACCCATGATCATGAAAGGTGAATTATTTGGTGGTCTATATAAGAAAACCCACTCTTACAACATTAAAATTTCGTCCAAGTGAGGGAGAGGAAAAATAGAAGCAAGGTAGAGTGAGGAAAGGAGAGGAAGAAAGGAAGAAAGAGGAAGGAGAAGTCCAGGGGACTAAGTGCTCCAGGTAAGTTTAACAATATTTCTTTTTGAAGAAAACTTTTGAAACTTATAATATTTATATGAGATTTTAATCTTAGAACTTTGATGATTGGTCATGGATATTGCTATATCATGTTACATATTGATCTTGCATGTGATGTATGTTTGAATACTTAGGTTGGTGTAGATAGTTCTGCATGGTTATGGCTATGGGTGGCAGAATTTTAAGTTTCGGTGTTTTAATTTCTGGGAACAATATATAAGGAATTAAAATAAACGGTTAACATAAGAATTATAGTTATGTGTGTCATGGATTTTTAGCCACTGGAATCATTCAATTTGGAGTCCATATGAGGTAGATATGTTCTGATTAGTAAGCAAAGATCAGAAAATGGTTCATCAAGGAAGAATATGTTAGGAGGATAGCTTCTGTGTTTTAATTTCTGGGAATTATTTGTAGGGAATCAAAATAAATGGTTAACATAATAATTAAAGATATATGTGTCACGGATTTGTAGCCACTGGAATCATTCAATTTGGAGTCCATATGAGGTAGATATGGTCCGATTAGTAGTCAAAGTTCAGAAAATGGTTCATCAGGGAAGAATATGTTAGGACAGCTTCTGTATTTTAATTTCTGAGAATTATCTGTATGGAATTAAAATAAATGGTTAACATAAGAATTATAGCTATGTGTGTCATGGATTTTAAGCCACTGGAATCATTCAATTTGGAGTCCATATGAGGAATATATGAGCTGATTAGTAGTCAAAGGTCAGAAAATGGTTCATAAGTGAAGAATATGTTAGGACAACTTCTGTATTTTAATTTATGGGAATTATCTATATGGAATTAAAATAAATGGTTAACATAAGAATTATAGCTATGTGTGTAATGGATTTTAAGCCACTGGAATCATTCAATTTGAAGTCCATATAAGGAATATATGAGCTGATTAGTAGTCAAATGTCAGAAAATGGTTCATCAGGTAAGAATATGTTAGGACAGCTTCTGTATTTTAATTTCTGGGAATTATATGTATGGAATTAAAATAAATGGCTAACATACGAATTATATCTATGTGTGTCATGGATTTTAAGCCACTGGAATCATTCAATTTGGAGTCCATATGAGGAAGATATGAGCTGATTAGTAGTCAAAGGTCAGAAAATGGTTCATCAGGGAAGATTATGTTAGGACAGCTTATGTATTTTAATTTCTGAGAATTATCTGTATGGAATAAAATTAAATAGTTAACATAAGAATTATAGCTATGTGTGTCATGGATTGTTAGCCACTGGAATCATTCAATTTGGAGTCTATATGAGAAAGATATGAGCTTATTAGTAGTCAAAGGTCAGAAAATGGTTCATCAGGAAAGAATATGTTCGGAAAGCTTCTGTATTTTAATTTCTAGGAATTATCTGTATGTTATTAAAATAAATGGTTAACATAAGAATTATAGATATGTGTTTCTCGGATTTTTAGCCACTGGAATCACTCAAGTTGGAGTCCATATGAGGTCGATATGGGCCGATTAATAGGTAGAGGTCAGAATCTATCCGAGAAGAAATAACCTATACATTTAGGGAGTAATATCACCTTGAGTTCTTAATATTTCGCTACAATGTTCAACAATAGCTTTAGATAATTGATTTATCTTGAAATGGACACCAAGATCATTTACATCAGAGTTAAATTGAGGGAGTTATACTCTGATTAGTAAGAGAAGGTTAAATAGGATGAAAACCTACATCAAGAAAATAAAGAAATAAAATTAGTATTTAAAAAAGAAGATGAATCTTAATAAATGACTAGTATAGCCATAGCCATTGCCATTGTATGAACTTCTTTCCATCTTAAGTGTGAAATTCTGACATGGAAATATTTTATAAAGTGATATTTGAAATGGTTATGTTCATGGCATGATTACCAATGATTTATGGTAATAATTATATTTGATGAACATATTTGTTATTGAAAGCATATTTTTGGCTATCATTGTGAAAAGAAAAGAAATGAGCACAGTCACATAGCAATCCGTGTGGTGCACCAGTAGGGGACGCCCTACCAACGGTTATGATCATGTTAATGAGAAAAGAAAGAGAAAGTGGGCCATGTCGGACGGAGCGAGAAAAGCCCGTATCGGAGAGTAGAGGATACTCACCCTGACTGGGGTAGCTTGAAATGAGAATAAGTTGATGGCCATCATATGATATTTTGAAAATAGTTAATCCTGTCATACATATTATTATAGTATGATTCTTATGTGCATAGATATAATGCATTCATGTGACCAAAGATATTTTCTGTAGTTTATACAGCTGAACATGACGTGATGAGCTTTATTGATGATGATTTATTGTTGAACTTACTAGGATTTAATTCTCACTATATTTACATATCATGTTCAGAAAATTAGTTATGTAGATTTTCTATAGCTCTGGCTTTTAGTGCACGTTGGATCAAGTTATTCTATGATGGGCAGATCCTAAATAAAATGTTTGTGAGCGAGTTAGCATAGATCCCGGTGAAGGTGCAACCACCCGCACCTGTATCTCCGGAATTGGTCAACCAAAATAAACAAGATGTAAATATCTATGTCTTTGATATGTTGCATGTACTTTTTGATTAATGACGTGTATGTGAACTCAATATTGTATAATAAAAAAAAAGGATGTTGCACCTTTAGGTTGGGAAAGTGGCGCCCTTAAGAAGGGCACTTAGGGGTTGTGCTCTAAACCTTGGGGTAAGGGGCAATTAAGCCTTGAGAACAAGGTGTTGTGGTTGAGGACTTAGAGGGTTGATGCCTTATGGAGTCAGGGGTTAAGGTATTGGTTGAAGGGTACTTGAGGGTTAATGCCATAAGAAAGGGTGCAACCCTACTAGATTTTAGGGCCCTAAAAAAACTACTCATGCTTTGAGTCTATGACCTTCAACTTAGAGGAGGAAGTATTTGGAGGTCAGGCCTAGGACCCTCAAGTCGAGGTTGACCCTTAGGTCAAGTCCCTTTTGAGCTTGATACCCTTGATTTAAGGGAGCGCACCCCCAAGGGTCCAGCCTAAGGAGATGATCAAATTGAAAAGTCATGGGATAGTATTGGAGATAAAGGATCTTGGGATATTATTGGCCCATATTCAACTTCAATCGTCTTTGGTTGAGCAGGTGAAAAAGGCACAGGAAGAGGATGCCTATTTATGCAAGAAAACTAAAGAAGTGAAAAATGGAAGTGATGTTGAATTTACTGTAGACTCTGAAGAAATTATAAGATTAGGCAAGAGGTTGTGTGTACCTAATAAAGAAGAATTCAAGAAAGAAATTTTGAGAGAAGCACATCAATCTACGTATACCATTCATCCTGGATCAACTAAAATGTATCAAGATCTAAAAGAAATTTATTGGTGGGATGGTATGAAGAAAGATATAGCTGATTATGTTTCTCAGTGTTTAACATGTCAACAAGTAAAGCAGAACATCAAAGGCCTGCGAGGTTACACCAACAAATAGAAATACCTGAATGGAAATAGGAGAAAATAACTATAAATTTTGTTACAGGGCTACTGCAGATACCAAAAGAGTTTGACTCAATATGGGTGATCATTGATAGGTTGACTAAATCAACACATTTTCTGCCAATGAAAACTACATACAACATAGCTTAATATGCAAATCTCTATTTGAATGAGATAGTGAGACTTCATGGGGTACCAATATCTATTATTTCTAATTAAGGACCACAATTTACGGCTCATTTTTGGAGAGCCTTCCAAGAAGCTTTGGGCATGAAGCTAAATTTCAGTATTGCTTTTCATCTTCAAACAGATAGATAGTCTGAGCGAACCATCCAAATATTGGAAGACATGCTTTGGGTATGTTTACTTGATTTTTAAGGTAGTTAGGAAAGAATTTTGCCCCTAACTGAATTTTCTTATAACAATAGCTACCAAGTCAGTATACAAATGGCCCATTTTGAGGCATTATATGGTAGACGTTGTTGTTCTCCGATCAAAGGGTTTGTAATGGTCAAAGCTAGGATTCCAGGGCCTAATTTGGTACAAGATGCACTTGTTAAGGTAAAGTGGATTAAGAAAAGGTTATTAGCAGCCCAGAGTAGATAGAAAGCTTATGTTGATAATAGACGTCGACCATTGGAATTTGCTATAGGCGAACGTGTCTTCTTAAAGATATCTCCTATGATAAGAGTAGTAAGATTTGGAAAGAAAGGGAAGTTAATTTCACGATACATAGGTGCATTTGAAATTCTTGATAAGAGCAGGCAGTACAACAACAACAAATAGAAACATCAATGGATTTACTCATTTATAACTATCAAGGTCAAATGCCACCTAAGCTTGCGTTTATAAAAAATCTTGGTCCAAAGATAATTTTCTAATTAATAACTAAACAATTGAAACATAAAAATAAATATTTTTGTAATTAGGTTTATTTTATTAAAAATAACAAATTTCTTTTAGGTACAAAGTGAAAAACACAATGGATATTGGCCTTTAGAATCCCACAATTAATTTATATTGTTACTAGAAATTTTATACAATTGCAATGTAACATTATCATTCAAATTTTAATAAAATTTCAGTTTTTATTGTGAAATTTAGCTTATAATTAGTAAATTGATTTTTCTATGGATATTGGTATTATTTTGAATACAATTATAGGACTATTACACAAATTAAAGAAAAACAAAAGTTTAACAAAACCATAAATTTGGATTTAATGATGATTTACAAACTGTCTCTAAATAATGAAAGTCATATAAACCATCATTAAATTAGGTTTAAAGATGGTTAATGGAACTATCACTATTTATAGATGGATATTGAACTTTCATTCAACACAAGTTTAACTATGTAAAAACCTTAAGATTTAATAATTTTCATTTATGTATGGATTAATAAAAGAAATAAAGGACTAGGGATGTAATTGAAAGGTTTTAAGGATAAAAATGGAAATTTATTAATATTTTTGAGGTCAAATTGTAATTTATTAAAAGTTTAGGGGTCAAAATATAAATAATAAAAACTTGCAAGGACCTCCCTCAAAAATTAATTTTTTTACAGAATGGTCCCCCTGACATTGTTATGCAATATGCAGAAAGGAAGCATGATAATTTCAGACTCTCCCAAAAATTCACTTTCTCTCTCTAGAAAATCTTAAAACTTCTCTTTAAGATTTTGTCACTTCCAGACCTCGGATTTTAAAACCACCACCACCAACAGACTCAGAATGAAAAGAGCTACAAATCCAACTGATTGGATTTTGAAAAATTGGCTGAAAATTTGTCAAAAAATGGAGGAGAAACCCTAAAGAGATGAGTTCTGAAACTCCGACATAGAGTTCTAAAATTGAAAATTTAACAACATAAATGGATTCAGGAGGTGGAAAAAAAACTTAGGATATGAAATTTCTCAACCATTTGACAACTTTTGTGCATTGTGAATAGTAAATTCGACCAGTATAAATAGTAATTATGGCATTTGTGAACAATACTTTCAACGATGAACAATGACCCCATCAGTTGACCAAGCTCTTGGAATCATTTCTAAGGTTTTTGGACCCTCTGGACCCTTTTTTGAGGTCTATTTGGTCAAATTTAAATTTAAAAAATGCATTTTTGGGCTGTTCAACCTAGAGCCCTTACCTTGTGAGTAGATAATTCTTTCTATAACTTACTCTATGCTCTTCTTAAACTTTAAATATATAATTGGTTCTATATACGAGTTGCTTATACTTTTAGAATTCTTTGAAATGGGTTAAATTATCTGATTTGTTTACTAACTAGCATATTGTTCAAGAAAAGTATGGTTTTACAAATAGATTTTTAAAATCATTGAATATGTGTCTCTAAATATATTTCTCATCATTTTGTAAAGTGAATATTTTATGCATATGGCAATGATCTGTATAACTACAAGGTTGTCTTGGAAAAAGGCATGGATATGTGATAAACTCTGATTGGGAAGTTTCTAACAGAGGAACTGATTTCAAACTAAAATTTCTGTATTATAATGTAAACTCTATTCTAAACGATATGGCATATGTATAAATAGTAATTTATGTGGAGGAATCCTATTGAAAATAATGTTTATTAACAGCAAGTGATGTTAGCCCTGGTCAACTTGACACTTCAATTAGTAAGGGTGTTGCTAGCCTCGTGTAACGGCCAACACACGGGACATGTTATGTGAAGGAGAGCGGGATGCCTCCAATCTGAGCGGAATGCCGACTTTCTAATATGAGATTTCCCTCCCTTGTTGTGTGCTTGGAAAATACTCATGCAAGAGTCCCTTCGTGTGTCCTCTTGAATGGTAGTGGGGCAAACCTCATCTAGGATGCTGAGTTTAGGAAATTCTTACATTGATAAAATACAGAAGAGGGTTTGAACTCTGATATAGTGGTTTTGATATGGAATCCTCCTAATGTTTTCATGTGAAATATTTTCATGCATAACAACATTTGTTTAATGACCATATCGTATTGTATATGGTTTTGAATATCTGAATATATTTTGATTTAAGAATATTTGAAATGCGGGTCCTATATAGATGTACTTTTGAACTGTATTTTCTATGTGACAATTTTTAAAATATGAGTACATCCATATGCTGACCTAAGAGGTCATAGGAGGTATTATCTGCTCACTGAATTGTCAAACTCACTACACGATATTTACATTCTTTTTAGATAAGGATATAGAGTTTGGTCCTGCAGCTACATGATCTATTAGGTGACATACTCTCTGGGTAAGCCTATATTGATTCCAAGGCTCACAGTGTTTAAACTATTATGTACTTGTATTTTAGAGTATGCTCTGAACGCCTTAGGCAAGATCTTTGCTTCTACTGTAATATTGATATATATAAAGATGGCATGTACAACTGGTTATAGTGGGAAACTTGTGAACATATATTTTTTTATCCTTGTTATGTGATATACTTGAAGCATGTATGCAATATATCTTAGGTAATGTTATATGCTATTCATGACAATCACGTTCCCTTAAATTGGGGGCGTGACAAACTATGGCTAAAATTGTGCCTAAATTTACTAAAAAATTGTCTCTAAATACTTCTTTTCTTGTAGTAATACACATTCACACACACACATACATATATGTATGTGTGTGTACATACATAGATACATATATACATATACATATACATATTTCTTAAGAATTCCTTACAAGTTTTTGCTCCATTTCCCTTTGTTAAACCACACTATTTTTATCCTGTAATCTTTATCATTGTCATAACCATCATTATTAATCTCATTATTAATAGTTTAGATAGCGGCAAGTTGAAAAACATAATGAGCCATTCATAAAATATGCATCAACATCATATGACCACCAAAATTTCTATATTAGGGAAGGATAGTCTCTTAAAGAAAGAAGAATCCAATGTTGATTAGATTCTTATATAATTTTAAGGTTAGAAATGAATGCAAATAAAAATATATAAACAGTATACAAATTCAGGCTCCTTAGTTTAAGACACACAACTTGATGCCTGCAATAACAAGGAGTTGAGGACTGCACTCTAGGTAGTTGACACCCCACAAGTTCTTTTTTTTTTCTTATGCAGAAGAGAGCAACATAAGGAATTTCAATTGTAATTTCCAGCATAGAATAAGTGAGAATCAAGAAACATATATCATATGTAATAGTTTTTGATTAACACATTTAACTCACATTAAAATGATTCAAACGTTTTCCTTTCAAGAGTTCTAAAGTTTTTAGGTTTAATAGCCTTCAATAGCCATTATTTGGTGTTAAGTGGTGACCCTCCATATTCTTGATGGTAGAACATTTAAATGGGATAGTTTTGGTCCATGAGTCTGCTTTCTTGGAAAATATACAAATTCTACACCATCTTGAGTGAGGGAGTTAAGACTTGGAAGAGCCAAAACCATTGAAAACTTGAGAAGAAAAGCAATGGTAGGAGGTTAGTGTAATCTTTCTTTATTCTGTATTTCATTGATTTCTACATGTTGTTTTGAGTTTAGAAGCTTGTTTAGATCATTTTGAATATTTTACATTTGATATCAAAGCATGAAATGACCTTTGCATTGCTTTTTCATATATGGTGTACTTTTCATTAATTGGTTTTTGAATGTTTTTAGCTTTTTGATGAAAAATGAGATCATGAATCATTAGGATATTGTTTTCTGATCATTTCGGTATATAATGCATCAATTTTGGTGGTCAAAATCAAAAGAAAATGTTGGATTTTCTTGCAGGTCCAAACTGGGTCATACTAACCATTTGGAGGTTCAAGATGATGAATAGTAACTTTTTTAAAAAAAATTATGTGGGTTGCAGTCACCTAGTGTATAACCTGCATCCCATAAGCATGCATGCATATGTTTTACCCACTAGACCAGTGATGGTTCTTTAGTAGTATGTGTGCTTGTTTTATATTTAAAGTATCTTAGTAAAATTGCACATAAAAAACCTGCTCCCGCGAGGACTTGAACCCTCGACCCTTAGGTAGGCTGCATGAGTTCCAATTGTTGTGCCACACTATAGGTCTTGTGTTTAATATTTAAAGACTTGTTATAAAATTCATAAAATTTTGCATCTGTGGGGATTTGAACTCGTGATTGTTCAGTTGCAGTTTTGCACTCTACCAATGCATCGTGAGTGCTTGTTGGTTTCAGATTAACATAGAAATATTCTTAATGCTTTTGAACGTCAAAATATTTTCTTTTACCCCAATATTTTGGTTGCCATGATTAATAATTCTTGAATTATTTTTTTGGTTTTATGTACATATATTGTTATGTTACTTTATATGTGCAATTTAGATTAAATACTCTTATGATAAATGCATAATTTTTATGTTTTATATTTCATACTATTAAGAATGAGTATATTTGCGCATAATATTATAGTTTAATTATGCAATTTTAATTTTATTTATGAGAGTTTTATTTATATACTCCAATATATCATTAAGTTTTGATATTATTAGAATATATGTAATTTAGGATTATTTTCATAAAATTTAATTTTGTACATAAAAAATTTATATGTCTAGTGATCCTTACAATCTTAATTAATTAGTGATTAGCCACAACATCTTTAATTAATTAAAATTATATATTAAGTTTTGCTTAGGATCACAGAAGGAATTAGACATAGTATTGTGATTAATTATACTTCATATAATAAATTTTATCCCACAAGAATTTTTATTATATTTATATAATTAATTAAAATAAAATGTCAAATTATTTTCATAATTTATACACAAGAGTTATGAATTGGTATATTATCTAATAGTTTTATCATAAAGATATTTGGATAGAAAATCAAATTATTTTCATAATGTATCCATAAGATATGAAATTAAGTATATAATTTGATAATTCTATCATAATGTACATATGAATCTACTTGAATTAAAAATTAAGTCCACAGAAAATTTTAATGTCACTAGATTCATATATATACATATTTACATTGGTAATACATGAAATTTAGACCAATGAGCCTCAAAATTTTGATATAAGATTTGGATTTTATACAGTTTCTCAATCTGCTGATTTCTCTGATATCTGTTGTGATATTTCTGAACTTAGAGGAGATATCTATAAGATATGGAATGAGAGAATTCTCCTCCATTTAGGGTTGATGGACATAGACTATGCTATAAAGAAAGACACACGACCTGCAATCACTAATGAGAACACACCGGATAAAATGGTGCTATATGAGCGATGGGAGCGATCCAACCAGCTCAGTGTAATGTTTATTAAGACAAAAATCACCGCCGGTATACATGGTTTTGTTAATCAACATGAGAAAGTCCAAGATTTACTGAAAGCCATTGACGAACAGTTTGTCACTTCTAAAAAGGCCTTAGCAAGCACCTTGATTATGAAGTTCTCTTCTCTCTGACTCACTAGTGTAAGAGGTGTACGCGAGCACATAATACAAATGCATGACATTTCAAGTCAACTTAGAAAACTTGAGGTTGATATGTCGGAGTCCTTCCTAGTGCACTATATTCTGAACACCCTTCCACAGGAATACATGCCTTTTAAGATTTCTTATAACACACATAAATGCAAATGGTCAATTAATGAATTAATAAAAAGAAGAAAAGCTAGTGATGGAGGTGGGTGAGAGTGTATTGCTAGCAACAGCTCATGGGAAGAACAAACCTAATAAGTCTCAAGTTAATCAGAAGGGGAAAGGTAAAATACCACCTCAAGTTGATATTAAGAAAGAAGTGAAGTTTTTATTCTATAAAAAGAAGAGACACATGAAGAAGGAATGCACCAAATTCCAAAAATAGCTTAAGAAAAAAGTTAAATCAATATCGTTTATTTATTATGAATCTAACATGGCTAATGTTAATATTAACACTTGGTAGATTGAATTTGGATTAACAATCCATATTGAAAACTCCTTGCAAGGTATTTAAAATCTAAGGAAACAAGTGGAAAGTAAACAAAGCATCTTCTTAGGCAAGAAGATGGGCTCACATGTGGAAGCAATAGAAACTTACACTTTAACTTTAAGTAGTGGCTATGTTTTAAAGTTAGAAATGACCTTTTATGTACCAAGTTTCTCATGAAACTTGATTTCTATTTCTAGACTTATACCATTTGGATATTTCTTTAATTTTAAAGACACATTATTCAGTTTATTGTTTAATTCAGATTGTGTTGAGAATGGTATTTTGTCTAATGGTATTTATCATCTTAATTTACAAAGTAATACTACTTATTGTTCAATGCAAGTTTAGACTGGTTCTAAATAGTGTAATATTAACGAGGATTCTTCTTTGTTATGGCATCAGAGATTAGTACACATCTCCATAGAGAGAATTAAGAGGTTAGTAAAAGTTGGGGTATTTAGTACTCTAGATTTTACTAAATTTGAGACTTGTATGGACTACATTAAGAGAAAGCAGACCAACATGTCTAAGAAAGGTGTTGTTAGGAGTTTGAAAATATTAGAAATCATTCATACTGATATATGTTGTCCAGAAAGGGATGCGCATGGTAAAAAATATTTCATCACCTTTATAGATGATTGATTACTCATGATAAGTGTATATTTATTTGCTTTATAATAAAAACTAAGCATTGGATGCCTTCAAATTTTTTAAGGCAGAAGTTGAGAACCAATGTGGAAAGTAAATGAAGATAGTTAGATCAGATAGAGGTGGAAAATATTATGATAGATACACGGAGAATGGACAAGCACCTGGTTCTTTTCCTAAGTTTCTTCAAGAGCATGGGATTGTTGCCCAATATACTATGCCTGGTTCTGCAGACCAGAATGGTGTCGTAGAAAGAAGAAACTAAACATTATTGGACATGGTACGGAGCATGCTTGGTAACTTCAATCTTCCTAGATCCTTGTGGATCAAAACACTAAAGATGGTTATGTATATATTAAATCAAGTTCCAACTAAGGCTGTCCAAAAGACACCTTTTGAATTATGGAAAGGTTGAAAACTGAGTTTGCGGCATATGCGCATTTGGAGATGTCTGTCTAAGGTAAGGATATAAAATCCACATGAGAATAAACTAGACCCGAGGACCATTAGTGGGTATGATGTGATCTTAATTAAGCATGATATTAATACCTTTAAACTTACTTTTTGTTTGATTTAAGTAAAATATAATTAGGAATTAGCTTAATTTTATGTTTTGTGTTGTAGGAACAAAGAAAGAAGAAAAGAGAAGAAAAAGATAACAAATTAATGGAAAAATGCTACATTGCAGGGATTCCAGACCTTTCAGCACTGTTTTGAGCATATCTCCCTCTTATAAACTCCAATCAAAGTGATTCAAGTGGATATGAAAAGATAACACAATCATCTACAACTTTTATGTTGAACACTTGGTCAAATTCGGGATATTTCATGGAATTACAGAGCTTGTAAATCAGCATCACAGTGCACCAGGATGAATTCTGACATTTGGCCACTCATTTTGTCATATATCCTTCAATTCAGATCCAAATTTGGTGATTCCAGCGGCTATAGAAAGAAGAAACATAGAGCTACAACTTTTGTGTTCGGTACTTTGTCCAATTCGGGAGTTTTCTGGGCGCCGCGGCGCTGCGTCATGCAGGTCCGTAGAGCCGCGGCGCCGCCGCTGTACAGCTCGTGAAATTCATGATTTTTAGGGTTTTTTGACTCCAATTGAAGCCGGATGGACTGGGATTTGACCTAAATACAATCCTACTTCGATTAGGAGGAGTTAATCTATAAAAAGGGAGCAAAACAAGTAGATAATTCATTCAATTCTTGATCCAATCTTTCATCTAAGTTCTTAGTTATATTCTTCAATTCTTCTTTTGATTTTCTTATGGCCCTGCGTGGCTAGATCTTTTTAGTTGGTTGAGGTAGATTGAAACCTCAAGGGATTTTCATACATTGTGAGATTTGGATTTGATTTTATTGTTTCAATATGAATTGAGTATTGATTATTCATCTGTTCTTCTTCTTAATGATTATTCATCTGTTCTTCTTCTTAATGATTATTCATATGATTGCTAGGAGGCCTACTAGTATATTGTATGTCTTAATCTACCGCTGAATTGTGTTTTGAACAAAGTCTTCAATTCTGCGATTCATGAGGCAAATAGGTTTGAGGATTTTGGATTATAAATCATTGAACCTATGATGAATGGTTAACTAAATTAGATATAGCCGATGTGTTTATATTTTTTTAGCTCTGTCAGTTTCTCTAATGGTTAACTAAATCATGCGGTTAACAAGTTATGTTTTACCGATGTGCTAAAGGATTGCTTGTTAATTAGGGTTTAATTAGTGCGATTGTCATTAATTTACTAGACTTAAGGAGAAACAAGGTTAGAACCCCAATGATAGATATTCAATTATTGATTGATTATGTTGTCAATGATCAATGCAATCCCTTGACGGTGGATATCAACCGAAACCAACATCTTTATCATTAATTACTCTCTTAATTATTTTCATTATTGTTTACTTTACTTAATTTGTGATTATAAATCCCTTTTTTTTCTAGTCACAGAAGGTAATACCAGTCTCTGTGGGATCGACCCTTTCTCCCACTACTACAAGTTAGTTTTGAGGTAAGGTATCAATTTGGGTGTACCTGCGACAGTACGCACCAGGGTATTTTATTGGATATGCCAAAATGTCCAAAGGTTACAGATTTTATTGGCCATTTCACATAACTAGGATAGTGGAATCAAGAAATGCTAAGTTTCTTGAGAATGACTTGATCAATGGGAGTGATCAGTTCAAGAACTTAGTTTTTACACATGATCATATACAGTCTCAACCTTCTACTTCAAGTGACAAATTGGTTATTGTTCATAGCACCCCTCAAGTACAAACAGGTATTGAATAACCAGTCGTTAAGTTTTTACAAGCTGATAAGTTAGATCAAAATGTTCAAGATTTACCTATAGTTTTTGAACAAGTTGAACCACAAAATCTTCAAAGGGATGAGGTTACAACATTAAGAAGATCTACTAGAGAAAAAAGATAAGCTATTCCTAGTGATTTTATAGTGTATCTACAAGAGTCTGACTACAATATAGGAGCTAAAACTGTTCCTGAAACATTTTCACAAGTCATAAGTTGCAAAGAGTCAAATTTGTGGTATAATTCCATGAAAGATGAGAAGAATTCCATAAAGAGTAACCGAGTCTGAGACCTTGTAGAATTGCCTAATGGGGCGAAGGCCATTGGCTATAAATGGGTCTTTAAGACCAAGAAGGATTCATTAGGCAATAGTAAAAGATACAAGACAAGACTCATTGCTAAGGAATTTACTCAAAAAGAAAGAATCAATTACACGAAGACTTTGTCTCTTGTATCTAAGAAAGATTTTATTTGTGTTATTTTGACATTAGTTGCTCATTTTGACCTGGAATTGCAACAAATGATGTGAAAATGACATTTCTTAATATTGATCCAGAAGATGAGGTTTATATGAAACAACCTGAAGGTTTCTCCTCTAGTAATAGTAAGCACTTAGTTTACATGCTTAAGAAATCCATATACAGTTTAAAACAAGCCTCCCGTTAGTGATATTTTAAATTCCATGGAATAATTTCTTCATTCTGATTTATTGAAAATCCCATGGATCAATGTATATGTCAGAAGGTCAGTGGGGTAAAACATGCTTTCTTGTTTATACATGGATGATATTTTGCTTGCAACCAATGATAGAGGTTTGCTGCATGAAATGAAACAATTTCTCTCTAAAAATTTTGACATAAAGGATATGGGTGAGGCATCTTATGTCATTGGCATTAAGATCTATAAGGATAGACCTCAAGGTATTTTAAGTATGTCACAAGAAACCTATATCAATAAAGTTTTAGAAAGATTTCAGATAAAGGATTGTTCACTAAGTGTTGCTTCCATTGTGAAGCATGATCTGTTCAATTTGAATCAATTCTCGAAGAATGATCTTGAAAGAAAATTTATGAAGAACATCACAAATGCTTCTGCCATCAGAAGCCTTATGTATGTTCAGGTTTACATCAGCCCTGACATTGAATTTGTTGTGGAGATCCTCAGGTGATATCAGAGTAACCCAGGGATGGACTATTGGAAAGTTGCAAAGGAAGTCATGAGGTACCTATAAGGAACCAAAGTCTAAATTCTTATGTATAAACAGACGAAAAATTTGGATGTGATCAACTATTCAAATTCAAACTTTGCTAGATGTGTTAATTCTTGCAAGTCAACATCAAGATACAATTTCATGCTGGCCGGTAGAGCTGTTTCTTGGAAAAGTATTAAGCATACATTGATTGCTACTTCTACTATGGAAGTCAAATTCATCTCCTGTTTTGAGGCCACTTCACATAGTGTATGGTTTAAGAATTCCATTTTGGGGCTTAGAGTTATGGATTCAATTTCTAAGCCATTGAGAATTTTTTGCAATAATTCAATTACTGTCTTTATGGCTAAGAATAATAAAATTAGAAGTCAAAATAAACACATAGATATTAAGTACTTAGCCATTAGAGAACATGTAAAAGAAAAGAAAGTGGTCATTGAGCACATTACCACTAATCCTTTGACTAAGGGCATGCCACCACTAAAATTCAAGGATCATGTAGAGAAAATTGGACTTGGTTCCACTTTATGATTGTATACATATAGGTTATTAATGAAATTCTTATATATTGTGATGTTTTTTCATATTAATGTGCACTTTAATTCATTTGAGAAAAATATATTTTGTTTTTGGACCAAGAATAAACGTAGAGTTTATTTATTAAGTTTTCGTTACCACATTAAGTATAACACTTGAAAAACTAAATACATTGTAATACATGGTTGATATTACTCGAGGAGATATCACTATGATTCATATATTTATTTTTTAAGAAAGTTATTTGATGACTCGTTTAAGTTATTAGATTAAACATATGGACCAAGTGGGAGAATGTAGTAGTTTTTCATTAACACATTTAACTCACATTAAAATAGTTCAAACGTTTTATTTTCAAGAGTTCTAACGTTTTCAGGTTCAATGGCCTTTAGTGGCCATTATTTGGTGTTAAGTGGTGACCTTCCATGTTCTTGATGGTAGAACATTTAAATGGAATAGTTTTGGCCCATGAGTCTACTTTCTTAGAAAACCTACGAATTTTACACTATCTTGAGTGAGAGAGTTAAGACTTGGAAGAGCCAAAACCATTGAAAACTTGAGAATAAAAACAATAGCGGAAGGTTGATGTAATCCTTCTTTATTCCGCGTTTCAATGATTTATACTTGTTGTTATTTTGAATTTAGAAGCATGTTTAGACCATTTTAAATATCTTACATCATAAGGCAAAGCTTAATAGGGAGCAATTTGGCATGGAACCTCACTAATTAAACTGGCCTGACAATGAAGGATTAGTAGCAACAACCACCAAGCTGCAATGTTCAAGAGCAAGTCATCATGAGGTAATGGAACCTGAAGCAGACAATGAAGGAGCAGATCAAGAGAGATAAAGAGAGAGTGCGGGAGAGAGGGAGAAATTTTGAGGCAATGGTGATGATGGCCTGGTGTCTGGGGGTGCAATAGAGATAGGTTACTCAAAAAGGGTTTCGTGTAATGATTGAAATGATAATGAGATATGCTAGGTCTTTTAACTTTTAGACATGTAATTATATTTGAGTTTAAATTTTCGTTAAGGTTCCACTAGTTTCTTCAGAAAATAATTTTTTTTCTAAAAATATATTTCACAAATTTTTTTTTCCATAAATAACAATGTTTTCTTTTTTTTTTATTAGAAAAAAAGTCATGAAATATTTTTGTTTTGATTACATGAAATAAAAAATATGGCAAACGATGGACAATAATGATGAAGTGGTGGTTGATCGGTGGAGGCAAAGTGGATACTATTTGAGCTGGAACACAACAAAATATTTGACCTGGGTTTAGTTCATTTTTAAATTTTATGTTTTGGCTCGATTTCAACCAGAATAAAACTATTTGACCTCGATTTCATTTTTAGAATTCTTAGTTTGATCCATATAGAAATTTTAAGGTTTCATGCCGGGCTTAAACCAGACTTTTTTCAGGATTTTTATTTTGGGTCAAATTAACCTAAATAAACGTATGTGTCTGGCTTGTGCATTTTTAAAATTTTTATTTTTGATTTCCGAATTTAAACTCAAAGGCCTGGCCCAAATTTGACACATTTTTTGACACATTTAATTATTTCTTTGGACCATGACTTGACTGAGCAAGAGCTGGGCCTGTATATGGCTACTTCTATAAAAATTAAAATTTCTAACATAAATGATCAAAAAATTCATAATTAATGCTAACAATTTTAGTATTGATTTTGGTTTGTCCTCTTCCTTTTTTGCCCTTTTCTATCGTAAAGTAACTGTGCGTTTGGTAGTTAATAATATTTCTAATGTTCATTTTTTTATCTTTTAAGAAATAAATGCATTTATTTTATAAAATTAAAAATTTTCATATTTAAATTCAAATCAAGTTGCCTATGATAGCAATAGATGCTATTTAATTTTTAAGTGTGACAATGACTTCAGGAATTATAAAAACACTGTCGGTTAATTAATGAAAATGCCAAAAATTTCTTTTACACATTTCTTTTGCTTATTTAAGAAAATAATAATGATGATGGAGAAAATCTTCAGGGATTGATAGCGTGCCGTTCATGTCTTTTTCATTTTTTTTAAATAAACTTAAACCTTTAATATTATATACATCTATCAACTGCTGAGCTATAATTTGCTTATTTTTCGAATTATAAACTAGCAGATAGCGTGCATGTCTTTTAGTATTCGATATTTAACAAAATATTTCGTCTTTGACGAAGAGGATTACTATAACGTCCAATTAGACTTTTGCTTGTAGAACTGAAGAAACCGAAAGCTTTTGAAACGGATCACAATTCTAGCACTATCATTAGTCAAATTTGTTGCCTCTTACTAATTAATAAGGACAGTACGAACAAACCTCTCATTTTGGCACATTTGATTTCTTTTAACAATGACTTTGACTGGTCATGGGTTGGGTCTATAGAAGGCTGCTTCTATAGAAATTAAAATTTCTTACATAAATGATCATAAAATTCATAACTAATGCTAACGGTTTTTGTATTTATTCGGTTCTTCCTCTTCCCCTTTTCCCCCTTTTCTATTGTAAAGTAACAGTGTGTTTGGTAATTAATAATATTTCTCATATACATTTTTTATTTTTCAGGAAATAAATATATTTATTTTATAAAATTAAAAAAATTTCGTATTTAAATTCAAATCAATCGAGAAAAGTTCATATAATTAAGAAAAAATAAATCTCTTTAGAAATTATTAGAATACTATCGGTCAATTAATGATGATAATAAAAAATTCTTTTACAAATTTCTTATATTTACTTATTTAAGAAAATATTTCGTGTTAACAAAGAGGATTACGCTAGTGATGGTGGAGAAAATCTTCAGGGATTGATAATGATCAAGTCTTTTTCATTTTAGGTAGTACCACTATTTTCACATCCTTTTTAAGTGTTTGGATCATGAAATTAAGTATTTATAGGAATGCACACATTTTTTAAAAGATAATATTTCGATTGTTAGTTTATTGCAAATATTTCTAAGAATTTAATCTTACATTCTTAAGAATATAATCTTTTTACAATTCACGTCAAGATTTCTGAAAATGCTTGACAATTTTTTAAAATTACCTCTGCCAAATTTATCCTACAAAAATGAGAAAATAAATATGTAATTAAATAAAATATTAAAAATGAAAAAAAATATAAAATGCAAGTTAGAGAAAGGGTAAAAATGTCTTTT
>CM073466.1:71534440-71701940 GCA_037074535.1 Gleditsia sinensis | reverse complement strand
CGCCGAAGAATGTTTAGACCAGGCTGAGGATGCGGAAGAATATTTGGTCCAGGCTGAGGACGCGGAAGAATCTTTAATCCTGGCTGAGGCAAGGGCGCCTTGTGAGGTGCATTATTATCGTCCGTGCCCCAATACTGGAAACTGTAGTAACCGCTGCAAGAAAAAAGGTTATCCCAGTGGCGGCAGATGCCGTCAAGACGGTTGGTGCTGGTGCAAGAAAAACAACTGTTTTCATTAAAACCATGTGAGATTTATCTCCTACTGGAAGGTGCAGGCATTTGTCTGTGGTAGTAGCCACAATGTATGTGTCAAATGTATGAATAAGCCTGGCACCACAAGTATGTCTGTATTACATAGTTATCCTTATGTGTGTGTATGATGTTGTCTCATCAAGAGTTAGTTTGATGAGGAAATAAACCACTAGTGTGCTATATTATATAGTTTTATCCATATGATATTCGCCTCCTCAAGAGTAGTTAAATTGATGAGGAAATAAACCACTTCCTGTTTACTCAAACATGTTTTCGAGCCTTGGAGAAGTGAGATGGAAGAATCTAAAGAAACTCAGGCGACAAAGAGAGAGAAAGGGCAAGATAGGACCACATAGAAAAGCCAGAAAGAGAAGGGCCATAATGAAGTTTTAAATAAAATACTAATTTGACCCATAATAAATTATTACGTTGAAAACTAGTAGTAATTTCAATCTAGAATTTTTATTTTTATTCTTTTGTGGGATTGCATAGTTGATTTTAAGAATGACTTAATCTCAAGGTTTGAAACTCATCAGGGATCCGAATTCAAAATTGGATAATTATTCATTTTAAATCTACCTTCCTCAATTTAATTATAAATAGGACTTGTCAATATTTAAAATAACTAATATATGCAATGTTAGCATAATCTGTACGGAATGGGAAAAAGGAACTAAGAGAGCTATCATTAAATTCCACTTAACAGAAAAAAAGTGTTGTAACAAAAAAGTAAATAGTATTTGGACAAATCATTTCATAGTATTTTTATCAATATCTTTAGTGTTTGGATAATTTTTAAAACAACACTTTTTAAGATCAAATTGTTAATGCTATGTTTGGAAATAATTTTAAAATCAAATAAATCATTAATTTTAGTTAAATCTAATTATTTCTAAATTTTTATATATGTCAAATAGAAAATAAAATAAAATCCCAATATACATATAAAATTTCTCTGCTCAAAATTAATTTATAAAAATATATACTCAAAAGTTAAATTATAAAAAAAATATTAATCAAAATAAAACTTTTTCATCATAAACTACTTTAGTTCATACTATCTACTAAAAACATAAAATAAAAAAAGGAATTTCACCATATAATCTCACAAGAAAATTAGAGAAGGAGAAGAAGAGAAAACTACATATTGATCAGGTTTCCAATCTTCAAGCTTTCAATTTTCTTGGATTCTTAGTTACTCCATCGTTCCTTCAAGATACCTGTAAAATCCCCAAAGAGCTCTTTAGTAAGCTCTCTTTAACTGCTCGACAGAGTCCTTTAAATATGTCACTCAAAACCCTAAAAACAAGTCCAAAATAGATAAGAATTTTTTGCATAGGCATTGTGGCGTCCGAGTCCCCAATGCTTCGTCTTGTGCTAGGTTTGATTGTATCCGTCTTGTGATAACGATGAATACGCTTGGTGATATTTTCAATATTATCACTTGGTATAAAATTTATTTTTAAAAAATGCACAAAAAACTATTTCCTTAACAAACTTTTCAATATGTAAATGGAGCTTAAAAGAAAAAATTGATAGCCATTTCAGTTTTTACAAATTAGTCAAACATTGTTAATCTATTTAAGTATCGATTTTAATTCTCACACTCCATTATATTCAAACAAACGACCCTTCATAGTTGTAGTTTCACGTTTGCAACTGTCCCAATTATGCTTTGGCTTGTAGAAGTGAAGAAACTAAAAGCTTTCAAAATGGACAATTTTAACACTATCATCAGTTAGAATTGTTGCCTCAAAATTATTCATAATGACAATATGAACAACATCCCATTTTGACACATTTCATTTCTTTTAACCACATACATGCACGCGCACACACACATATGTACACACGTGCACATTTGCGGACACACACGTGATTTGCACACACACGTACACACAAAGACGCAAGCACGCATGGGCGCGCACACAAGCAAGCAAGCACACATGCACCCACCCACTCGCATGGACATGCCCACATGCACACCCACACGTACGCCCACACGCACACACACATATTTGTGTATGTGTGCACGCGTGCACTAATATGTATATATGTACACACATATTCCCCCCATCCCTCACCTTTCTCCCAAAATACAAACACACACACACATGTATATATATTTGTGTGTGCGTGTGCTGGCGTATGTGTATATATATACACACATATTCTCCACATCCCTCACCTTTCTCCCAAAACAGTTTTCTTAAATCCATTGTAGCTTTCTCAGACCCACTGCAACTTTCCCAAATATGTAACATCTTTCCCTCTCCTCATTGTAGAATTCCTCTTAACCACCACATTTGCAGAAAAGCCAACACTTTTGAAAGACCGAAAACATGGTTGCTCAAGTAATGTTAGGTTTTATTTTTTGAGATTGATTTGATTTGATGTTACTCTATGTTTTACTGGCAATACATGGTGGTGTTGAAGTTCTTCAAGTTGTTGTGTTTTTTTGGCTATACACATTATTATCTTAATGAGAAAAAAGAGAATTTTTTTGGAGTCAGATTTTGAGGCCATTGATTTTTGTACTCTCACTTTATCTTGTGCATCTAATATCTTATATCGATCTTGGTCACAAAATATCAAATATTTGATTTCTTTGTGTTAAGCAAATGATGGAACATAATTTGAATGTGATTTCAATGCTTGATGAAGACATGTAAGTGAAATTGTTGGTTTAATGGTTAGTGCTAGGATGCTAGTAGGGAGAAGTAGCCTTATCTTCCTTATGAGCTTATTAGAAGTATATACTTTCTCTCGTTTTATGGTTCTTTCTTTCCTCACATTTAATAATGCAACTTTTTTCCCCTTCTTTTCGAGCAATAAAAGTCTCATCTTGGCATAAGCTAAGGTAACCTCACTCATTAGTCACTTTCCCTACATGGTCAAATCTTGCGAGTTAATGTATTTGAATGAATTATATATTAATTATTATGCGTAGAGATACCTATTTAGAGTAGTTTGTTCCTACATCAATAGTAGCTTGAAGCTATAGTTTAAGAAAAGTGAGAGAAGGGTGGAAGTTAGAGGTGGGTCTAAACCATGTTATTAATGATTCTTTTCTTTGATTCAAGCAAGCTACATGCCGTGCCTCGATCTAGGAAGTAGATTTAGTGGAAGAAGTGAGGAAGAAGAAATAAGATAAGTTTTTTAAATTGTCAGAGATGTGTATATGCCTAATAAAATCAATTTCTTTGTTTTTTATTTAAAGATGTTTTTTATCAATTATTTGATGTCATGAGCTCAAGATGCATAATCCTACTATTCATGCTTATTTTTTATCACTCTATTTTAGGTAATTGTGTTCTGCATGTGTTTGCTTTTATTCTAGGGTTATTGGGAACATAGAAATGATGGGAAGTTTTAGTATGAATGAGGTTGATATAAATTCAATTTCTTTTACAGATACCATACATGATTCTTGCCATAAATTGTGACTGGAGATGATATAGATGTCTAATTAGAACCAATGACTGAAAGAGTTAAAAGCATTGTGAGAGGTAGGGACAAAGACATATGATGCTTATTCACACTCAAATTTCAATAAACAAGCCTCTATCATGTGGATAATAAATGATTTTCTTGCATATGGGCTATCATGGCTTCTTGCTAGCCAATCATCCATAGCATTGAAATAAAAAGACATTTGATAGTAAAGTGGAGAATAATGTCGTGCTTACGTATTTGACTGGTGAAGAAGAACTTGAACAATTAGAACTCTTATCAAATGTAACATTTGGAAAAGGTCAAAAACGAATGGAGGGCCAATCTAGTGTTGCTTGCAATTAGAAGAAGAAGGGAATTCTTTTCCAACTGCCTTATTGGAAAACACATTTGCTACAGCACAATCTTGATGTCATGCACATTGAGAGAAACATCTTGGATAACTTTGTGTACAGTAATGTGAATGGCCGGAAAGAGGAAGGACACAGTAAAGAGTCGATATGATGTAATAGACTTGGGAATAAGGCCAGACTTACATCCTATTGATGATAGAAACAATATTTTGCTACTGGTAGCATCTTATGTGTTATCGCCCCATGATAAGTTAAAAGTGTGTAAATTTTTGGCCCAATTGAAAGTTCTCGATGCATTCTCATCAAATATTTCAAAGTGTGCCAATGTTGAAGAAAGAAAGATATTTAGATTGAAATGTCATGACCATCACATATCATTACATGAACTATTTCTAATTGAAATACATTAGTTGTTTCCTAAGGAGTGTGTGATCCTATAATATAGTTGGCACAATTTTTCAAGATTCTTTGCTAAAAGTGCTTAACTATGGAAGATTTAGATTCCATTGAAAAATAAATTAATTGCCATTACTTTGTGCAAACTAGACATTATTTTCCCTCTAGCATTCTTCGATGTCATGGTTCACTTGTCAATCCATTTAACAAGAGAGGCAAAGATTGTTAGGCCTGTTCAATACCAATGGATGTATCCAATTGACATGTAACAATGTATGACCTATACATAAGCTTCAATTTCATTTGTTAGTAGCTATAATATTTATTTCAATTTACATTTATAGGTATCTATGTACACTGAAATCATATGTCCATAACAAAGCTCATCCGAAAATCTCATTCACTTAAGGCTATTTAGCATATGAAAGCTTCATCAAGGTATTTGAGTAATATCCCAACAAAGTTTAACAAAACTTCAAGGAATGATGATGGTAACGTGATAGCTTGTGGGAAGTTAATATTTGACTAGAGCTGGCAACCAAGAGGTGCTGCCAAATTGATTATCTTATCTAACAAAGAATTTGATATAGCCCATCTATACGTGTTACAAAATTGTGAAAAAGTTTAGCTGTTCATAGAGTAAAGTATACAATATTTTGCTATCAATTTAATTGTTTCTAGACTAAAATCTAATTGATGAAGTGATATGTGTTGCAGAGAGCAAAAAAATGAGCTTTAAGCACATACATCAAATGCCAATTCGAGGCACATCTCAAAGTTTCCTCAATGGTTTAATCGCCAAGTAAGTGCCTTTCAATTAGATCTACAATGCAATATGTTATAAGCTATGTCATAACCTTTAGATGTTGATAATTTTCAATAGGTTATGAAGCCAAGTTCATAGTGGCGAGGAGAAAATGAACTTATTAGCTTAGTTATGGGTCCTCAAAGAGTTATATGTAGGTATACAATATTAGGTTTCTGTAATAGCCTAAATAAATGAAAACCTTGTATTAAAAAAAAATCCTGAATAAAAGTGAGAATTATGAAAATGGAGATAAGTACCATTGAAAAATATGTTTATTTCTCACATGGGTTGAAGAATTATAAAGATAATATGAGGATTTACGTTTTGGGGTAAAAATGCAATTTCTTAAAAGTTTAAGGGTCAAGATGTAAATAGGGAAAATTTGCAAGGACCTCGCTCAAAAGTTGAAAATTTGCAGAATGGCCCCTCTGATATTTTTAGAGCCTCTATCACACAAGAAGTTGGAAAAATCCAGATTTCTCTCCCTAATTTTTCTCTCCTGAAATCCCAAAACTTCTCTCTAGAATTTTAGCACTTTCGGACCTTAGACTTTGAGACCATCACCATCAATAGATTCAGAATGACGAGAACTATTAATCTGTCCAATTGATTTCTAGAGTTTTAACCGGAGATTTGCCAGAAAGAGGAGAAGAAACCCTAGGAAGGTAAGTTCTAAAATTCATACTTAGAGTTCTTAAATTGAAAATCTAACACCATAGATAGATTCATAAGGTTAAAAAACCTCAGGATGTAAAAATTTTTAGTCATCTGACAATTTTTTGTGTGTCGTTAACAGTGAATCCGTCGGGCATGAATAGTGATTCTGATCGTCAATAGTACTTCCACAATTAAGGATATTTGACTTGGAACCTTGGTTTTGTGAGTAGATAATTCTTTCTATGACTTACCCTATGTTCTTCTTAAACTTTAAATGTATAATTGATTCTGTTTACAAGTTATTTATGCTTTTATGTGTCTCTGAAATGGATTAAATTATCATATTTGTTTACAATGTGACATATAGTTCAAGAAGAGTATGGTTTTGAAAATAGATTGTTGAACTCATTGAATATGTGATTTTAAATGTATTTCTCATCATATGGTAAAAGAAATATATTGTGCACATGGGATTGATATGAAAAGCTATATGATTGCCTTTAAAAAAGGCATGTATATGTGATTACCTTGATTGGGAAGTTTCTAATAGAGGAATTGTACTGAAACTAAAAATTTTGAATTATACTGAAACCTCTGTTTTGAACGATATGACATATGTGCAAATATGATTTTTATGCAGGAATCCTTTTGAAAACACTGTTTGCTAACAGCAAGCAATGTTTAGCCCTAGTGCACCTTTATACCTTAGCTAGTAGGGGTGGTGCTAACCTCGTGTAATGGCCAACACACACGATATGATATGTGAAGAAGAGTAGGATGCCTCCTATTTGAGCGAGATGCCAACTATATAATATGTGATTTGCTCTCCCTTGCTATGTACTTGGGAAATTGCCCATATTAGAGTCCCTTCGCATGTCCTCTTGAATGGTGGTAGGGCAAACCTTAGCTGAGATGTTAAGTATAGGCAAATCCTACACCACCAAAGTACGTAAGGGCTTGAACTCTGATATGGTGGTTCTGATATGGATCCTCCTAATGTTTTCATGTGAAATATTTTGATACATAACATTATTTGTTTAATAATCATACAATACAGTATATGGTTTTGTATATCTGAATATCATTTGTTTTGAGAATATTTGAAATGCGGGTCCCATATGGATGACTTCTGAACTGTATTTTCTATGTGACAAATTTTGAAATATGAGTACCTCCATATGTTAATCTAAGAGGTCATATGAGGTATTATTTGCTCATTGAGTTGTCAAACTCATTACACAATACTTACATTTTTTTAAGATAAAGATACAGAGTTTGGTCCTATAGCTACATGATCAGCTAGATGTCATATTCTCTGGGTGAGCCTATGTTGCTTCCAAGGCTCACAATGTTTAAATTATTTTGTACTTGTAATCTAGAGTATGCTCTGCACACCACAGGCAGGATTCCTTCTTCTACTATAATATTGATAAGTGTAGACTTGGCATGTATATTTGGCTATACTGAAAACTTGTGAACATATGTTTTACTCCTATTATGTGATATACTTAAAGCATGTATGCAATAAAATAAGGTTAAAGTTTTCTTTTATTCATGTCAATCACGTTCCATTAAATTAGGGCATGACAGTTTCATACACGAGATCGTGAATCTCAAAGAAAACCCAAAATAGTGGATTTCTAGTGAAAGGAGATGATTCAGATCCTGAGAAAGAATATTATGGTGTCGTTGAGGATATTTATGAGCTTTCTAATATGGGAGAAAGGAAAATGTATAATTTTAAGTGTCATTGGTGGGATGTTGTTCATTTGGGAAGAGGATATAAAACTCACAAATATGGATACACAAGTGTGAATATTTATTGTTCGTTGAATACAAATGAGCCATTTGTTATAGCATCTCCAGCAGAACAAGTATTGTATTTGGATGACACAATCGATCAAGATTGATTTATTGTTGTGAAAAAAAATTCTTGTGACCATTTTAGCATGCCCTGTGAAGATGATGAGAGTAAATCATGTAGGGACTTGAATGATATTGCAGTGGTATTATGTAGGGACAATGTTCAACCTCAAAGTGCAAATCATCACAGTGGAGGCCTAAGTGCCAAAAAAGTTAATTCATCAATGACAATGAGAAAGATCAAACCATGGATGAAGAAAATGATGAAGGGACATTTTTATCTGGAGACTCTAATTGAAACACCATATAGTGTAAATTGTTTACATAGTGCTTAATTTTTTGTTGTCTTAGATTCTTTGCATGCACTTATTATTTTTTTGCAATCATTTATGCCATGTTTTTTTAAATAAGGTAATAGAAGCTCTCAAGTATTGAAGTGTAGCTTAATTATGTAATAATTTTAGATATTTAAGCATTCTTTTTCTTTAAGTGTGAAGTTGAAAACATGCTCTATTTATATGCAACATGTGGATTTGATCATGGTAGGAAGAGGAAGAGGGGACGAGGTAGTTGTAGGCAGTCACGCGAGGTCATTTTAATTAAGGAGATCCATGGTTATCTATACAACTACACAATCAAGAGACCTAATCACAGTCCGCCACACCCAACTTCTCAACGTTCGATTAGTTGTGCATGTATGGAAATAGAATATTCAACACACGTTACTTAAGCTTTATTTAGGTGACTAATACACTAGCGTCACTTGATTCATAGCTTCTTACAGTACATCTAGAATGGTTAGGGGAAGTTACAAATACATTACAGTGGATGAAAAGACAAAAAATAGTAAAATTGTAGTTAAGATTCCCAACGATATCTTTCGAGTTGTGGGAGAAGGATCAAGGTATCTCATCAACTACATTGGATATATCACACAATGCTTGTGTCTATTGAAAGTGAGAAAGTGGACTTATATTTGGGATGAATGTGGATGAAAAATCTTAATGAGAGTGAAGATAATAACTAGCATATTTGTTTATCATACTAAATGGTTCATATACATTTTGTAGATAGATCATCTTTGGGTTTATTGTTGTAGGAAAAATTTGGGGTCGAGAGAATTCTAGAGTGGTGATTTGATGCATTCATCAACTCCACTGCACAAAGGCGTTATAGAACTTGGAGGTCAAACTTCCATGAGAACTACTCTTTGTACAACATTGTAATAACCCTAAATAAATAAATAAAAACCCTTGAATTAAAGAAAAATTTGAATGGAAGTAAGGATTATGAAAATGTAGATAAGTATCACTGGAAATATGTTTATTTATCATATTGTTTGAGGAATTATGAAGGTAATATGAGGATTTAAGTTTTGGGGTCAAAATATAAATAAAAAAAGTTGCAAGGACATCCCTTAACAATTGGAATTTTGCTAATAGTTCCCTCAGATGATTTTTAGGTAAACCAGTTGTAGAATTGGTGTAGAAACTCTACACACACTCTCTCCCTATTTTCTCTCTCTAAAAACCCTAAAACTTATCTCTAAATTTCTAGCACTTCTAGATCTCGAATTTTGACACCACCACCACCAATGGATTCAAAATGACAAGAACTACAAATTTCTCTTATTGGTTTATGGATATTTGGCCAGAAAATGGAGGATAAAACCCTAAAAAGGTGAGTTCTAAAACTCCTACATATAGTTCTCAAATTAAAAATCTAACACTATAAATGAATTCAAGAGGTGGAAAAACCTTGGGATATGAAATTTCTCAGCCATTTGACAACTTTTGTATGTCATGAAAAGTAAATCTAACAGGCATAAATAGTGATTCTAGTACTCTGACCTTGAACAATACCCCCATTAGTTGACCACGTTGACCGAGCTCTCAGAGGTTAAATTTCGTGATTCCAGAGTCATTTCTTAGGTTTTCAGACCATCCGAACTCGTTTTTTAGGTCCATTTGGTAATATGTGGCTTGGAAAAATATATTTTGTGGTTATTCAACTTGGAATCTTGGTTTTGTGAGTAGATAATCCCTTCTATGACTTACCCTATACTCTTCTTGAACTTTAAATGTATAATTGGTTTTGTTTATAAGTTATTTATGCTATCATAAGTCTTTAAAATGGGTTAAATTATCTGCTTTGCTTTTTAACTAGCATATAGTTCAAGAAGAGTATGGTTTTGCATAATGATTTTAAAACCCATTATACATGTGTTTCTACATACATTTCTCATCAATTTAGAAAGGGAATATTTTGTGCACGTGGCCTTGATCTGTAAAGCAATAAGATTGCCCTGGAAAAGGGCATGGATATGTGTTAAACTCTGACTTGAGAGTTTCTGACAGAGAAACTGTATTAAGACTAAAATTTCTGTATTAAATTGTAACCTCTATTTTGAACAGTATGCTGTTATGCAATTAATAATTTATGTGAAGAAATCCTATCATAAACAATGTTTGCTAATAGCAGGAGATGTTAGCCTTGATGCACCTTGACACCTCAGCTAGCAGGGGGTAGCTAGCCTTGTGTGACGGCCAACACACGGGATGTGTCTTGTGAAGGAGAGCAAGATACTTCCTATTTGGGCAAAATGCTGACATTCTAATATGTGATTTGACCTCCCTTGCTGTGTGCTTGGGATTTTCTAATGGTTTTGATATGGAATCCTCCAAATGATTTCATGTCAAATATTTTGATGTATAACAATATTTATTTAACGATCATACCGTAATGCATATGGTTTTAGATATCTGAATAATATTTGAACTGAGAATATTTGAAATGCGGGTCCCATATAGATGTACTTCCAAATTTTTTTTATGTGATAAATTTTAACGTATGAGTACATTCATATGCTAACCTAGAAGATCATAGGAAGTTTTATTTGCTCACTAAGTTGTCAAACTCACTATACAATATTTACATTTTTTCAGATAAGGATACAGAGTTTGGTCTTGCAGATATGTGATCAACTAGGTGACATAGTCACTGGGTGAGCCTACATTGTTTCTAAGGCTCACAGTGTTTAAATCAAACTGTACTTATATTCTAGAGTATGCTTTGTATGCCATAGGCAGGATCCCTACTTCTACTGTAATATTTATATATGGACTTGGCATGTATATTTGGTTATACTGGGAAACTTGTGAACGTATGTTTTTGTCCCTGTTATGTGATATACGTGAAGCATTTATACAATAAATTAAGGGTAAAGTTATTTTCTATTTGTGACAATCGTGTTCCCTTAAATTGGGGGCATGACAAGTGGATATCAGAGAATTAGGTTTCTTTGTGGCTATCAAAGTAAAGGATTCTTTAGTAGGACCTTTAGTATGGATATGAGTCAGACATATTTATACTTTAAGTACTATTGAGGGATTCTATAGGTTTCACTTTCCTTTCTATTCCAAGTTTGTTAAAGTTCCTATTGTAAGGTTGATTGCATATTATGGTATTTTAAAAAGGCATTTGTTTTATATAGCCTATGATGCCGCCAAGAACTAGAGCAGTTGCTAAAGGTGTTGTAGATCATGCACTCTCTACAGAAGCGCATGCACAATATTTAATTTTAGTACAAAAAGGCTGTGGTAGAGGCTGACCTAGAGGAAGAGGTAGAGGGCATGCACAGGGTATGAGAATCCCAAGACAAGATGAATAAGGCCATGTATTTGATAGAATCCCTAAGGAAAGAGTGGAATTCCCTTAGGAGCCATGTGACAGAATAGCTGAAATGCTTGTTGGCATACATAGGAGCTTAAAGACATTGGCAGAATTTATAGTAGAATAGGGCAGAAGGGATGGCCAGCCACCAAAAAATGCTCTTGTAGCTTGGAAAGACCAGCTAAACAAGAGGAAAAATTTACAGGGATTAAGGTGACATTACCATAATTCCTAAACTTAAAGCCCCCGAATTTTTCTGTGTTAAATATTCAAGAGGACCCACAAATATTCATTAGTGCTGTCGAATGAGTTCTCAGAGCTATGGGGTGTTCCACTCAAAGATGTATTGAACTAGTATCTTTTCAACTATCAGATGTGGCTCAGGTTTAGTTTGAGACTTTTGTACAAAGAAGAGCAGTTACCTTACTACCAGTAGAGTGGGATGAATTTAAGGAAGCATTTATGAATTTTTTCCTACCAGTTAGTGAAAGGGACAAGAGGGCTATAGAGTTTGAAGAATTGAAATAGAGGCTGAATATGACTGTGTTTTAATATGACATCCGTTTTACCTGGTTTTCTAGATATGCACCATATCTGGTTCCGACAGAAAAAGATAGAATGAAGAGATTTGTTTTAAGGTTTAATACAACAATTGTTTAAATCAGTGGGTCATTAGATGAACCATTTTTCTACTTATGCAGTAGCTGTGGAATGTGCTAGAATGATGGAAGCACAAGAACTAGCAGATATAAAAGGTTTAAAGAGAAGAAAAAGAGATAAAGATAGTAATATCCATACTAGTTATAATCCTAATATAAGAGTACCAAGATTTCAGAATCCACAGGGTTTGACTCAACCAGGATATGGTAGCTCCAGCCAGACATCAGTTAATATCAATAAGCAAAGAATGATTCAAAGAGATATGAGACCTACTAGTAAACGAGATTCAAGCTTGATTCCACTATGTCCCATTTATGGCAAGCCTGGTGCATGTTTTAGGTGTGGACAAGTAGAGCATATGGTAAGGAATTGTCCAAAATTACGAAATTTGAGTCAAACATTAATACAGCCAGCTTCACCCCTTGCATATGTACCAGCCCAACAAGTTAGAGTAGTTTCAAGCCAACCAAGTGGTGGTGGTACTGGTAGAGGATCAAGAAGTTGAGGTTGAGAACAAGTCCGAGTCTTTGCCTTGACACGACAGGATGCTCATGCCTTAAATGCAGTGATGACATGTACATTATCAGTATGTTCTCAAAGAGCATATGTGCTGTTTGATCCTAGTTCTACACATTCTTATATATCACCATGCTTTGTTAAGTAATTGGGCAGAGATCCTACTAGTTTACATTGTTCTTTTATGGTTGCTACTCCATTGGGAGAATTCTTGCTGGTAAATGATGTGCATAAATCGTGTGAGATTTCGATAGCATATAAAGAGATTCTTGTGTATTTGATAGTTCTAGATGTGGTAAACTTTAATGTGATACTGGGAATGGATTGATTGTCATTATGCCATGCCATTCTGGACTACCACTTTAAGGTGATTAAGTTCAATTATCCTGGAGAATCTTCTTTTATAATACAAAGAGACCGTAGCAAGGTGCCCAGTAATATAATCTCTGCTTTAATAGCTAGTAAGTTATTACAAAAAGGATACCAAGGATATTTAGCAGTGGTTAAGAATATCGATATGAAATATCCCAATGTAGAGTAAGTTTTAGTGGTTAGAGAATTTTCTTATGTGTTTCCTGAGGAATTACCAGGGTTACCCCCAGAATGAGAAATTAAATTTGGTATAGATTTACTTCTTGGAACCCAACTAGTGTCTATACCCCTATATAGAATGTCATCGATTGAACTCAAAGAGTTGAAGAATCAGTTGCAAGACTTGTTAAACAAGGGATTTATATACCTTAGCACTTCACCTTGGGGTGCTCTAGTTTTATTTGTGAAAAAGAAAGATGAATCGCTAGGGCTGTACATAAATTACAGACAGTTGAATAAGGTGACAATACATAATAAGTATCCATTACCTCGTATAGATGACTTTTTTAACCAGCTATAGGGTGTTCAATGTTTTTTAAAATTTGATTTAAAATTTGGATATAATCAATTGAGGATAAGGGAGGAGGATATGCTAAAAGCTGCATTCAGAACTTGGTATGGGCACTATGAGTTTTTAGTGATGTCATTTGGCTTGACAAATGCCCCAGTTAAATTCATAGATTTGATTAATAGAGTATTTAAACCTTTCTTGATTTAATTTGTTATTGTGTTCATAGATGATGTGTAACATCCTTAATTTCGTTTCTTTTATTGATAAAGGTACATAAAAAATTTAATTAAGGAAATAAAATTTATTAGACAATATTTTAGATATCTAAGGAAATATAATCCTTAGAAATTCTTCACCTTAGGTATATGCATAGAAAATGTTTCTAACATTAAGAGAACAAAAAAAGAAGGAAAATCTAATAGGAAAGAAATTAGAAATAACATACTAAAGAGATGCAAAATTCTTGGATAAGGAAGATAAATTTATAGAAACAAGTAAAGGTCTTAAACTTTCAAAGAACATTGAATTAGGGTAATTTTTCCTAATTCAAGAACTATAGTTACTAAGTTTAAAATCTTTACCCATACATTGGGCTTTTACCTATGGACACTTCATATAGAGTTTTTCCACTTCACATAAGTTTCTAGCAAGCCCATTGGATAACCTAAACAAGAAATTAAACATAGACTTGGACTAGGATATAGTAATTTCACAAATAGCCCAAAAATTATGAAAATGTGACCAAGCCCACCAAGAAAGGAAGAATTTTATCCAAAGCAAAGAAAATGGGTAGGACAAGCCCATAATGGGTAGGAATAAGCCCAAATCCAAGAGGAAAACTAAAATAAAATAAATTAGATGATGATATAATAATAAGAATAAAGATTAGGTTACATGGCATTAAGACAAAAAATTTAGCAAGTGGTGTGATTCTACATTCATCACTTAAGCAAGTGGCATGATAATACAAGGCTTTAGGACAAAAACATCTATATCCTACACTCATAATTTTAGCAAGTGGTATGATAATACATGGTATTAGGACAAAACATTCATAGCCCACACAAATAATATCAACCAAATAATGAAGATTCAAGGGCTAGAAATTTGCCACCTAAAAAGGCAAACCTATCATACTTGTTTAAGACAAAAGAAAATGGAAATGAATCCCTAAATCAAAGGGACCTTGTCCCATATCTTAAGAACATATTATCATAATTTTCAAAATACAAATCTCCTTTTCCTATGCATATCTTGACTAAGGAAGAGGAAGACAAGAACATAAGTTGTTTGTTTTCCAAAAATTCAACAAAGTGTATCCTAATTGTGATAAGGTAGACCCATGATCATGAAAGGTGAATTATTTGCTGGTCTATATAAGAAAACCCACCCTTACAACATTAGAATTTCGTCCAAGTGAGGGAGAGAAAAAAATAGAAGCAAGGTAGAGTGAGGAAAGGAGAGGAAGAAAGGAAGAAAGAGGAAGGAGAAGTCTAGAAGACTAAGTGCTCCAAGTAAGTTTAACAATATTTCTTTTTGAAGAAAACTTTTGAAACTTATAATATTTGTATGAGATTTTGATCTTAGAACTTTTATGATTGGTCATGATGTTGCTATATCATGTTACATATTGATCTTGCATGTGATGTATGTTTGAATACTTAGGTTGGTGTAGATAGTTCTGCATGGTTATGGCTATGGGTGGCAGAATTTTAAGCTTCCGTATTTTAATTTCTGGGAACAATCTATAAGGAATTAAAATAAATGGTTAACATAAGAATTAAAGATATATGTGTCCCGGATTTTTAGCCACTGGAATCATTCCATTTGGAGTCCATATGAGGTAGCTAAGGTCTGATTAGTAGTCAAAGGTCAGAAAATGAATCATCAGGGAAGAATATGTTAGGATAGCTTCGGTAATTTAATTTCTGGGAATTATTGGTAGGGAATTAAAATAAATGGTTAACATAAGAATTAAAGATATGTATTTCATGGATTTTTAGCCACTGGAATCATTCAATTGGGAGTCCATATGAGGGAGATATGAGCCGATTAGTAGACAAAGGTCAGAAAATGGGTCATCAGGGAAAAATATGTTAGGATAGCTTTGGTATTTTAATTTCTGAGAAGTATCTGTAAGGAATTAAAATAAATTATTAACATAAGAATTAAAGATAAATGTGTCATGGATTTTTAGGCACTGGAATAATTCAATTTGAAGTCCATTGGAGGTAGATATAAGCTGATTAGTAAGCAGAGGTCAGAAAATGTTTATTCAGAGTATGTTATTAAAGCTTTAGTTTTTGAATTTTTGGGAAATATTCTGTAGGGAGTTAAAATCATACGCCAAGATAACAATTATAGATATAGGGCTCATGGATTTTTACCAACTGGAATAACTCAATTTGGAGTTCAAATTTGGGAGATATGGTCTAATTAGTCAGTAAAGGTCAGAACCTACACGAGAAGAAATAATCTGTATATTTAGGGAGTAATATCACCTTGATTTCTTAATATTTCGCTAAAATGTTCAACATAATAGTTTTAGATAATTGTTTTATCTTGAAATTGACACTAAGATCACCTACATCAGAGTTAAATTGAGGGAGTTATGCTCTGATTAGTAAGAGAAGGTTAGATAGGATGAAAACCTGCATCAAGAAAATAAAGAAATAAAATTAGTATTTTAAAAAGAAGATGAATCTTAACAAATGACTAGTATAGCCATAGCCATTGCCATTGCATGAACTTACTACCATTTTAAGTGTGTAACTTTTAACATGGAATTTACCCTAGTACTCATATAAATTTACAAGAAGTTTTGAAAGTGCCGGTTTTATTTGAAAAATCTTAGTATGCTCCGTGGTTGCAGTATTTTCACATTAGAAAAGATTTATTCTAGTTACTGGAAAACAAAATTGTGATTTGTGAAAAGTGCATGTATAAGGAAAGCTCTGGCAAGGAAAGACATGGTACTTAAGCGTGTCCATTAGTGACCCACCTCTCTTTCCTGGGAACTTTTCTGGTGCGCTGTTTACAGACTACAATTACTATCCAGTTACCAAGGTATTAGTATAGAATTTTGACATGGAAATGTTTTATAAAGTGATATTTTAAATGGTTATGTTCATGGCATGATTACCAATGATTTATGGTAATAGTTATATTTTGATGAACATACTTGTTATTGAAAGCATATTTTTGGCTATCATTGTGAAAAGAAAAGAAATGAGCACGGTCACATGGCAATCCGTGTGGTGCACCAGTAGGGGACGCCCTACCAACGGTTATGATCATGTTAATAAGAAAAGAAAGAGAAAGTGTGCCATGTCGGACGGAGCGAGATAAGCCCGTACCGAAAAGTAGAGAATACTCAGCCTGACCGGGGTAGCTTGAAGTAAGAATAAGTGGATAGCCATCATATGAAATTCGAAAAATAGTTATTCATGCCATACATGTCATAACTGTATAATTTTCATGTGCATGATAAAGTGCATTCATGTGACCTAAAGATATTTTCTGTAGTTTATACAGCTGAACATGACGTGATGAACTATATTGATGGTAAATTATGATTTATTGTTGAACTTACTGGGATTTAATTCTCACTATATTTCCATATCATGTTCAGAAGAATAAATATGCAGATATTCTCTATGACACTTATTATCTCTGTACGTTGGATCGAGGTGCCCTACCTTGGGCAACTTCCACTTATTTCATATGTAACTGTCGTAGATGTAACTGAGATTCCGGTGGACGTGCCACCCGAACCAGTGTCCCCGGAAGTAGTCGATATAGATGATTAGAACTAATATGTATCTTTGTACAAATGTTTGTAAAATAATGGTGTGTAGTTTGTAAAATAATAGTGTGTATGGAAACTCAGTATTGTATAAATTAAATAAATGTTATATTGAGTTAAGTTGTAACGAGGTAATAACTTCATGGTATTTTAAAAAAAAAAATTACATAAATGGAGTTGTTACATGATGTCTTGGTATATTTAAGGAGTTCAGAGGAGCATGAACAACATTTAAGGGTGGTTTTGCAAACCCTAAGAGAACACCAGCTATATGCTAAGTTTTCAAAATGTGAATTTTGGATTAGTAGCGTTGCTTTCCTAGGGCATGTGGTTACCAAGGATGGGATTCAAGTTGACCCTAAAAAGGTAGAAGCGGTGCAGTAATGGCCACGCCCTACTACAATTACAAAGATCCATAGTTTTCTTGGTTTAACAGGTTATTACTACAGATTCGTAAAACAAATTTCAAGAATTACTTCTCATTTGACGAGATTGACAAGGAAAGGAATAAAGTTTGACTCGTCAGATGAATATGAGAGAAGTTTCCAAAAACTAAAGGAATGTTTGACTACAACACCGATATTGTATATTCCTTTAGGTACCGGAGGATACACGGTATACTGTGATGCATGAAGAATTAGATTAGGTTGTGTGTTGATCCAACATGGTTGAGTCATTGCATATGCATCTAGACAACTTAAACTACATGAACAAAATTATCGGACTCATGATTTGGAGATGACAGCAGTGGTTTTTTTTGTCGCCTTTGAAATTGTCCAAAAACCAAACTCTTTGAGGAGTGAATTCTTCTTTTACTAAATTCTTTTGGTCGTAATCCAATAACCAACTTCAATATCATCATTTACAATAAACAACAACAATAACCAAGCCTTTTCCACTAAGTGAGGTTGACTACATGAATCAAATGACGCCATAGTGGCCAATTATAAATGAGATTAATAGATAGATTATTAATTGTTAAATCTTTCTTAATAGTTTCACCTATTGTTTTCTTTGGCCTCCCTCTGCCTCTAACTATCGAGTTCTATCTGATCTACATTTCTCAGTAGGGCTTCTGCAGGTCTTCTCCACACATGGTCAAACTAATTTAAGAAAAATTCTACCATCTTCTCCACAATAGGTGCGACTCCAAATTTATCTTTAATGCACTCATTTCTAATCATATCTCTTCTAGTGTGTCCATACATTCAGTGCAACATTCTCATCTCTGCTACATTAAGTTGATTTTCATGTTGTATTTTAACCATCCAATATTCAATACCATATAATATAGTAGGTCTTATAGCTGTATGGTAGAATTTTCCTTTAACTTTAAGTGAAATTTTTCTATCACAAATGACACTCAAAGCCTTGCTCCATTTCATCCATCCTGCATGAATCTGATGGTTTACATCCTCCTTTATTTTGTTGTCATTTTGTATAATTGACCCAAGATATTTAAAACTTGTGACTTGTTTTAATATATGGTCTCCAAGTTTTACTTCTAAATTTGTATTTGTTCGCCTTTTACTAAAATTACATTCTATATATTCTATTTTTTTTCTACTTATACGAAAACCATGTGTTTCCAAAGTTTGTCTTCATGACTCTAACTTCCTATTTATTTCTTCTTTCAATTCATTAACTAAGATTATATTATCTACAAAAATCATACATCGAATCCCTAAATCTTGAATATGTTTAGTAACTGCATCCAAAATCCACTTAAAAAGATATAGACTCAAAGATGACCTTTGATGTAGTCCTATAATTGTGGAAAAATCATTTGTGTCTTTATTTTGTGTTCTTACGCAAGTTGTGATCCTAACATACATATCTTTGATTGCTTGAATATACGAAATAAGTACTATTTTCTTCTCTAGAGCCTTCTATAAAACTTCTCTCAGCACTCTATCATATGCCTTTTCTAAATCAATAAAAACCATATATAGATCTTTTTGCTTCTTTTGATATATTTCCATCAGTCTTTGTAGCCCCATCCTTAGTTCCTAAAGATTGATATAGCCCTTCAAAAACTCTAGATCTCACTTCACTCGCAACCTTCTTAGCCTCTTTCTTAACAACTTTATATTTTTTCCAATTTTCATTATTTTTACATAAGTACTACGCTTGATAACACTCCTTTTAAACTTGATCCTATTTTGCACCTCTGCATCCCACCACCAAGATTCTTTACCCTTTGGTCCAATGCCTCCTGATTCTCCAAGTATCTCATTTTCTATTTTTCTGATCCCTTTGGCCACCTCGCCCTACATATCATTAGCATTTTTCTGAACTTTCCAAAACCTCTATTCCTTTACCTTTCTTTGAAAGCTCATTTGTTCATTTTTCAAATGCTGCCACTTAATTCTAGTCTCTTAACTCGTACGTCCAAAATTAAAATTCTATGTTGGGTAGCCAAACTTTCTTAAGGTATGACTTTGCAATATGTGCAAAAATTTCTATTTGATTTCCTTACCAAGAAGAAATCTATTTGAGAGCTTGCTCCTCCACTCTTGTATGTGATAAAATGTTCTACCCGCTTCCTAAAGCAAGTGTTTGCTATTGTAAAATTAAAGCCTAAAGAAAAATTCAAGATAGTTTTACCCTCTTCATTTGCTTCCCTTAACCCAAAACCTCCATGTATATCCTCGTATCCTTTAGGTTCACTTCCTACATGTCCATTTAGATCCCCTCCTAGGAAAGTTTTTCTCCTAGAGGTATTTCCTAAACCAAATCTTCTAAATCCTCCTAGAAAGTTATCATATAATGCTCCTCTAATTCAACTTGTGGAGCTTATACAATAATCACATTAATAGTGTCCCGCTCTACTACAAACTTTAAAGCTATAATCCTATCTCCTAATATTTTTACATCTACCACATTGTTCCTCCACTCCTTATCAACTATTATGCCTACACCATTGCTAGTTCTTGTCTTGTCATTGTAGTAAAGATTAAAACCCGAAGAATCTAATTCTTTTGCCTTGTCACCTACCCACTTAGTTTCTTATAGGCACATGATGTTGATTCTTCTCTTAATTATGATATCAATTATTTTCATTGATTTCACTGTGAGCATGCCTACATTCCAAGTTCCAAAACGGATCCTACACCCATGAACTAACTTCTTTACCCATACCCATTCATTAAAGTGTGGGAACCTTTGCATATTTTTCATTGCACCCGAGCTTTGATGTAGCGGCTCTTGCTCTTTTGATACAATACTCGAGCTTACAGTACATTGCTTTCGGGCGATGACCTAGCCATAACACTATCGCTTCTTTGATCTAGGTTCATGTAGATACAACAAAGTTTTATGTTGACTGTCACAAGCCTAACACAACCCTCCTCTAATGGATTCTTTCTGCGATCCATCATCTTCAATTATTTCTTTTCCTTTGTCCTAATTGTTTTTAATATATACTAGTTTTGGGATCCTATAGGAATTATCTAATATTAACTGTGGTTGAAATTGAAGGATTTGTAAAGTAGAATGTCTAGCAGGTTGGATATTCTAATTTTTTTTTAAGCTCTTTACAAAAGTATCATCTTTTGTAAATTCTAGTTCTATAATTTTTTGTATATATAAGCTAAGTCTTCCCCTACCAAAGGATAATTTTTCAATGACGACTTTTAGGTTTTCATAGAAAGTTCATCACTAAAGCCCATTTTTCTTGTAGTGTGTGATGACTCAATAGTTGTACACATTCTTGTATTAAGCGTTACTAGCTAACCCAAAGGATGGTTAGAAAGCATCCCATTGAAAGAGAAAAAAATCCAAATACTCTCTATTGAAATAAATCCCCAAGGGTCAAAAATTGTTAACAAAAATTGAAAATCTATCTTAGTCAACACATTAATTTATACAATTAACAAACATTTCATAGGAGATTCTAGATAGAAAAAAAAAATTTTAGATGGTATAAAGATTCTTTCTTTAGTAGGATTTACTCTAGGTCTGATAATAACCAACCCTTATGGATGAGAAAATTCCTAACAAGACTCCCTAGATCCTTTCGAGACAAAGTTCAAGAGGAAATTAGGAACAAATAATATAGCCCAATTCCTAACTTATGAAAAATTAGTAACTTATATCAATAAGGCAGCTCTAAATGTTTGTCGAGATAAGAAAATTCAAAGATAGCTTTCCAATGAGAGAACCATAAATAAAAGAGAATTAGGTTCATTCTGCATTGGGGGCGTGTTCAATTTCTACATTCTTATTAATATAGAAGATAGAACATGACCTATGAAATTTTCGTTTTCTAATGATTTATTTTGCAAGGAAATCATTTATGTTTTTCTAGTAATAATTTAAGAGTTCTTGACTCATTTGTATTAATCTCTAGCTTTAGTGGGTACCTGTTTTTATGAAAAATTATTTTCAAATAGTAACTCTAACATATGTTTCTTCTTGTTCCTGAAGGCATTTGGAAATTCAACATAAATTTGGTTCTGTAGTTTTTCTTGTACAATTGAAGTGGCTAATTATTGTTGTATCCTTTTAAATTTTATTTTTTCATAAAGAGGGATCCTAGTATTATTTTGCTAGTCATGCCTTTAACTTGTAAGAAATGAAGTTTTGATTTTAAGGATTTGGTTTTCAATTACTGTATTAGAAAGGTTATAATTTAAGTGTAGAACCATTAATAAATCTTAATCCTTCTTTTTGTTTTCTCAAAATATTTGGTTGGGATTAATCCTTCTTATATACAATTGAGATAAACTCTTATATCAAAGAAGGTTATCCCTTCAATTATCTATTCTTTTTTATTACTATTTTAATTGACATAAAAAAAATTTCTAAATAAATAATCATGAGATTTTTGCCAAGAAGTTATCATTTTCTTCTTTAGTTATTTATTCTATTTGAGTTTTTTTTTTTGGCATCTCCTTGAAGGTTTGAGAGGATTATGGCATTCATTTTTTGTTCCTCTTCCAAGTGGCTTATTTCTATTTTGAGAATATTAACTTCATATTGTAAATTTTGTAAAGTAATAGGTTGATAAGTTTTTGAGTCAAATTTTTCTAAGACGTACATCTTTAAGGTTATGATTGCTTACTAGTTATTTATAAGATACTTGGGGTTTTGCAAAGTTTGCTTAAGTTTTGTAGGTAAATTCCCTTTTGTTCATTATTAGGAAATGAATTGATAACTTCTAAAAGGAGATCTTATTTCCTTTGTCAGAACATTTACGTTTTTTTTTATCATTTTTCTTATGAGGAAAAATCACCAGTTTGTATTTGATTTTTTTTATTTAAACTTATTCTATTTTTTTCTTAATCTGAACTTGCTAATAATTATTCTATTTTAAAAGAGAACTCACTTTGCAATAGATTCATGATTTTATTTACACTATCTTCATATAGGTTTTTTTAATGGTGGAATTTCAGTTAAAGTGGTTAGGCCATGTGTGGAGAAGACCTACAAAATCCCTACTAAGAAGAATAGATCAGATAGAGAGTTGTCTGACAGTTAGAAGTAGAGGGGGGCAAAGAAAATAATAGATGAAACTATTAAGAAAAATTTAACAATTAATAAGCCACTGTGGCGGTATTTGATCCATGTAACCGACCCTACCGAGTGGAAAAAGGCTTGGTTGTTGTTATTTTTTTAATTCAACCTAAAATGTTTGGCTATGTGACTTAACTTATTGCATTTAGAAAATACTAGTCTTGTTTTTTGGATTTGTGAAGGAATATACATAGGTTTTCTTCTATGGTATTTCTTCTTATTTGGCTAATGGTTTTTATAAACTTGCTTGTTAGACTAGGCTTGTTTGGTCCTTCATCTATATTTTGGTTTATAAGTCTTTGGACATTTGAACCTAAATTGTTTATAAAAGGAACCTAATTCTTGTCTATTTATGGTTTTCTCTTTGAAGATATGTCTTTGAATTTTCTCATCTTAACAAATTTTTAGAGTTGTCTTATTGATATAACTTATGAATTTCTATAAGTTAGTCATAAAAAAATTTACCATCATATTTGTTCTTAATTTATCCTCAAACTTTGTCTCTAAAGAATTTAGGGAGTCTTGCTAGGAATTTTCCCTTCAAGAAATGTTAGTTACTATCATATATAGAGTAAATCCTACTAAAAAAAGAATCTTATACTATCTAAAGTCTAATAATGTCTTATCTTTAAGGTCGAATAGAAATTCTGGTAATTGAGTTAAAAATTTGGATTTCTTCTTTTTCAATGAGATGTTCTTCCACCATCCTTTGAATTAGTCAATAAAGCTTGAGACAAAGATGTGTAAAGCCACACCCATGGACTGTTTGATAGGCTATGCTAACCATCATCATTTGTTGGAGAGTATTGACTATTTGATACTCAGATAGGCCAACCATCTATATTCCATTTTTCTCCCATTATAAGAATTTTGAATTATTTGATATATTTCTTCTAAGGATTAGTCTATAAAACTAACTCTAACATAGTAGAGTTTTTGTATGAGTTCTCCAATTAGTTCTATATTCATTACTTTTAATTTGATTTCTTCCTCTTCTTCTAATGTTGAAGATATTTAAGAGGATTCATCTAAAACTTAAATTGGTTTGGTGCTAGAGATAGAATCTATAGTTCTCTTTAATGGGATGTTTTTGAAACAACTGTGGAGAATACTTTTTCTCTACTAATTCTAGCTATTTCTTGATGAATTCTTTAACTATTTTCAATTTTGATTAGGGAAATACTAGCTCCTTCTATTTTTGTGGAGGAATTTGGTATGGTTTAAACAAAGGCTTTTCTATTTGTTTCTTACTTGCAACTTGTGAATTAGTGGTTTCTACTAAGATTTCCTAAGGTTTAAAGATATGCTTTGGTGCATATATTTCATTTAATTAACGATTTTATATCTTTCCCTAAAACTATTTTAGTAACATCTTTATCCTTGAAGGGTGTTACTATAATTGGTTTCTAAGAATTTATGATCCATGTGAAAAGCTTTCTAAGAGGATAACTAAGATGTTAACTTCTTACCTTTTGGTATTGTCTAACTTCACATAATTTTATGATTAACATTCACAAAACTGTTGAAGAGTATCCTAAATGTTGGTGTGTTCAGCATATAGCTCAAACCATTCAAAGAAAGAAATATTTGTTTTGAACTTGTTCACAAATTCGCAGTACTTGTACTGAATTTGTTGTCTTTTCTAACCTTTGAAATTTTCAAAAAAGCAGGTTCTCTAAGGAGAAAACTCTTCTAAATAGAATTCTTTTCTTTAAGATTCTTTGTCAATTTGAATTTTTACTTCAAAATCCTTTAGGTTGTGATGCATTAAACAACTTCAGGATTATTATACATTTGAGAAAAGGTTGGAGATTTAATAGAATCCTTTTTTGATCCATCGTCTTCAATGACTTCTTTTCTTTTTCCTTGGATGTTTGGAGTGTATACTGCTTTTGGGATCCTTCAGAAAATGTCTAATCCTGCAAGGTAATTATGAATGAGACTGAAGAGTTTGAAAAACTAGAATGTCTAGTTGGTTGAATGTTTTGATTTACTGTTTTGAAACTATTTATAGAGACATAATCTTTTAGAGACTTTTGCTCTGTAATTATTAGTAGATCTAGGCTAAATCTTGGTTTGTCAAACGATAGTCCATCTCTTCGAGATGGATATTGAACAATTTTGTTTATAGAGGGAGCTGGTACTTCTCTTAGTTCAGCTACCTTATCTACGCTCCATTCATCATGGTATCCCATGACATCCTATTATACTCTCTAAGGTATTGAAAAGATTTGTTTTGCTTATATTTGTAAGGAAACAAATGGTTTCTCCTTTCTTACAAGCTATGATTGCTTTGCTAATGATAGAATTGTAGAGTTTTTATTAGATCATGTAGACACTGATGGCTAGAATAGATCTAGGTATAATTTCATATCCATGTAATTTGAGATTTAATGAGAAATTTATTTGCAAGTCCAACACGTTGAGGCATACAATTAAATCAGAAAAACAATTAAAATTTATTGGTCCTCTAGATATTGGCTTCTATGACTCCATTGATAGACTTATGAAATTGGTTGTACTTGACATTTATTACACATAAAAAGATTGAATTATCGAATCTTAGTTTATGCAAAGGTCTAATAGCTTCTTGTACACATCCTATGTGCTTCAAGTTGTATTTGGATTTGTGTTCTTCTAAAGTTTTTGGTGAAAAAAAAGCTCAAAATGTTCTTCTTTTAGATCTAGACTTATGATTTCTTGAGAAATCTTGATCGCATAATCAGATCTATTGGAGAAAGATGATTTAGTTTGTAAATGAAGCCATGTTGTTTGATATCTTCAATATGGATTTCTTCTTTAAATCCACTTTTAAAGAGTATTTGATTTTCTTTTGAGTAGAGGATGAAGATATCTAAGGCAAATGGAAAACGGTGGAACTATTATAACTAGTACATTTTCCCTCCTTGATATCATCACCATCAGGTTTCACAGGGGTGATTGAATCAACATCAAATTACTATTGCCAAATGAAATGAATGTTAATATTTTAGCATGAACTATTCACTCTCGAATGTCTAGCCTATTGATTTAAGATAAACATGAGAATATAGATTATATGAAAACTTGTCCTTTCATCTCCATTAACATGCCTTCACTCCCCTTTACGAACTTATGTATACCACCTACCACGTAAGGGGGAGAGACCTTGGCAATTTACAATGAGGGTAGGCTCAGCCCTTATAATCACTCACCTAGCCCTGGTTGGGGTAAGGTGATAATGAACATCGGAAGACCGCCCTCTGAGGTGGGCCCCAACTCACTAGTAGTCGCGATAGAAGAGTACTAGGCATTAGAGTCATGCCCTACTAGCCTAGTAGTAAGCACTTGAACCTAAATATATACACACAAACATATACACACACACACGTGTGTGTGTGTGTGTGTAAGAGCAAGAGAAATAACCCAAAAAAAGTAAAATTCAATGAAAAAAGTCTTTTAAATATTAGCCAAAGATAGTACAACAGAAAATTAATAAAAACTAATGAGTAAAACTCAAAAGCAGTTTATTTAGAGTTTCATTTTAGCAAAACTCAAAAGCTGTTCATTTTAGCATTTCAACTTTCGCAGACCTTTGACATAACTTAATCTATCTTGCATTAGTTTTTCTCTTCTAATCCATTAAATTTTTAGGGAAATTAAATGAAGGGATAGTTGGTAGTGAACGAAGGAACTAACCTGCTTTGATGCTTGCATTACACATAGGAATGAAAGAAGGATGGGACATCGGCATGTGAAGTGTGTTGTCATTGATCCCAGTAGGATGTTGGGGAATATGGAACTTAGGGGATATGCTACAAGCGTAAAATAAGCAACTTTACCTAAAATAGTTCCCAACACCCATTTTTTATAATACACCTTCCACTACATGTCTAGTATACATCATATCTGTCAAGATTCTAAGCAAAATAAGAATTTACTTTCATATCAGTCATTTCAAACCCAATAAAGCAACAACATATTCATTATTAAAGTTCATTCATGCACCCTATAGTTATAGAACTGAAGAAGCAAGACCTTGACCTCACCAGTAAAGCAAAGGCCTCCCAAACACGTATTATGTTAGCAAAACCCAAGTATTTAATAATATAATTTTAACAGAAAATATGCATCTTAAAATACTACTTGTCTACCTATTAGTTACTTTATTTGTGAGACAATCACTTCTAGATAGAGTTGTGCTTTGAAATTTTAATACCTCCTAAAATTTGAGTACTCTACTTTTGCAGCTGTTAGCTCAACCAACAAAATATAAACTTGATTTGGTGAGATATAATAGAGCCCTCATCGATAAAAAAAAAAGTAGCTCAAACTAAGAAGGATTGAGTAACTAATTTAAAACAAACTCAAACTCTTTAATCTAATTTTTTGTTCCTTCATTTCACTAGGAAACATTACCTCAATGCTTTATCAATTCTAGGTTCGGAAATAGAGGGGATTCTATTCTCAATAAATTCTTCACTTGATTTGGAGTTGAAAGTGATCGGGGATGATCTATATTTTCCCATGACCATCATCTATGTAGTTGAGCTTCTTCAAGAAGGTAGTGTAAGCCTATAAAAGAATAAGACAATAATGATCTGTAGAGAGCAGTTAATTTATCCTGAAACACACCAAAAAGTCAGATACAATTGATTCCTCTACATCTCTTTTAAAAATAAGCTATAAGTTTCGAAACAGTTTTCTTCAATTAGCAACCCAAGGCCCTTTCAACATAACTGCCTACAATTAAGACGTACAAGAAGAAGGATGGTTCACCAAAATATATAAAGGACATAAGTTCTTTTGAAATTATAGCAACGCAAGCTAACAATATTTTTTGACTAGCAAAAACTAGCAGAACAAGAAAACATCTTGTTAAACTAAAGCAAGTAGAGATAAAAGTTGCAATTTCTGATATTAGATCAGACATTAACAGAAAATATGTATCTTAAAGTACTACCTTTTCATCCTAAAACCTATTAGCTACTTTATTTGTTTTTCAATCATTTCTAGAAGGAGTTGTATTTTAAATTTAAATACATAGTACATAAACCTAAAACTATAAAATGTGTTTACACACGTGCAAAGTTTGGTGTTCTATAGCTTGCATGAATGATGATAGCTGAAAAAGAGAGAGTAATAAACATAAATGATAGAATTGAAAATTAGTAACATAACAGACAGCACTAGGAGGTCATACAACTAAGCATTTCTTTTGAGTATATGAAAATATACTGTTGCATGAAGCATTTCAAAAAAATAAAAATAATACTTATGGAGAGGGATGTCTACAAGCTTGCGAAGGGTAGGGAAAGAAAGACAAGAAACTTAGATAAAGTGAAATGTATTAAAGATGAAGAGGGTAATGTTTTGGTAAATGAGCAAGATATCGAAGCACGATGGAAGAGTTACTTTTAAGGACTTTTTAACGAAGGACATGAGTTGACCTCTGACTCTTACAGATTAAATATTGTAGAAGAGTATCGTAATTATTCTTTTTATAGTAGAATTAAAGAGCTTGAAGTAGAGAAGGCTTTAAAGAGAATGGACAATGGCAAAGCAGTAGGACCCGATAATATACCTATTGAGGTGTGGAAAAGTTTATGAAGGAAATGTATAAGTTGGCTCACTAAGTTGTTTAATGTGATAATGAAATCTAAGAAAATGCCGGATGAATGGAGGAAAAGTACTTTAATCCCTATCTATAAAAATAAGGGGGACATACATAATTGTTCTAACTATCAGGGGATTAAGCTTATGAGCCATGCTATGAAGTTATAGGAGAAGATCATTGAGCAAATATTAAGACAAGAGAATCAAGTTACAGAGAACCAATTTGGTTTTATGCCAGGAAGGTTAACTATGGAAGCAATTTATTTACTACGGAGATTGATGGAAAGGTATCAAAGACGACAGAAAGATTTACATATAGTTTTTATTGATCCAAAAAAGGCATATGACAGAGTGCTAAGAGAGATTTTATATAAGGCTTTAGAGAAGAAAGAAGTACGTATTGCGTATATTCGAGCAATCAAAGACATGTACGACAGGATCACGACTTGCGTGAGAACACAAAATGGGGACACAAAGGATTTTCCCACAACTATTGGACTACATCAAGGGTCTTCTCTGAGTCCGTATCTTTTTAACTTGATTTTGGACGCAGTTATTGAACATATACAAGATTTGGGGCCTCAATGTATGATTGTTGCAGATGATATAGTCTTAGTCGATGAATCGAATGAGGAAATAAATATGAAGTTAGAGTCTTGGAGACAAGTTTTGGAAACACATGGTTTTTGTATAAGTAGAAATAAAACAGAATATATGGAATGTATTTTTAGTAAAAGACGAATAAATATGAATTTAGATGTAAAACTTGGTGACTATATACTAAAACAAGTTACAAATTTTAAATATCTTTGGTCCATTATACAAAATGACAGTGAAGTAAAGGAGGACATAAACCATAGGATTCAAGCTGGATGGATGAAATGGAGGAAAGCTTCGAGTGTCATTTGTGATAAAAAAGTGCCGCTCAAAGTTAAAGAAAAATTCTACCATACGACTATAAGACCTGCTATATTGTATGGTACTGAATGTTGGGCGGTCAAAAGACAACATGAAGATAAACTCAACATTGTAAAGATGAGAATGTTGTGCTGGATGTGTGGACACACCAGAAGAGATATGATTAGAAATGAGTGCATTAGAGAAAAGGTTGGGGTAGCACCTATTATGGAGAAGATGGTGGAATCTCGCTTAAGGTGGTTTGGTTATGTGTGGAGAAGACCTGCAAAAGCCCTAGTGAGAAGATTAGATCAGATGGAGAATAGTCTGATAGTTAAAGGTAGAGGGAGGCCAAAGAAAACAATAGGTGAAACTATTAAGAATGATTTAATAGTTAATAACCTACCTATTGGCCTCATTCATGATAGGCCACTGTAGTGTCATTTGATCCATGTAGCCAACCCCACTTAGTGGGAAAAGGATTAGTTGTTATTGTTGTTGTTGGAGAGGGATGGGGTAGGAGTGGAGGCCAGAGAATGGTTAACGGCAAAATGATAATAGTAGTAGTGTTCAATAAACTATTCATAGTTATGAACATTTGAGAATAGTTACTTGTAACAAGACTATTCACAGTACCATTGTCTCCTACTAGAGAGGATTTCTAATTATTTACACAACAGTTAAGAAAAGGAACAGAGTGCAAGCTGTCAAGAAAGGACGCGTGCTAGGCAAAATCTCCGTAGACTGAGAATACATGATATTCACTTTAGTTTAAAAGCAAATCAGAATTATTATCTCTTTCTTTTGTAGACTAAGCAAACTAAAAAGCTATCTAGATAAGCAGAATTTAATCATAGTAAGTATTATTAGCAGTTGATTCAATGTTGTGTCAAAGAATTTATTACCAAAATGCAAATTTTACCTATAGACTCAGTATCATATTTTTGTTATAGATTTACAATACAACATTGATGATAACAAACTAGTCAAGACTTGGAGAGTAATGCTTAATGTTTGTTGAACATGTTCATATGACATGCTACTTGTTGAATTGACCATTACGGTAGGTACTTTGATTCTATAGTCAACAACATACATTTACTTACACCTTTTATTTGTTGAACAGCTGTTTATATTCCCAGAGGTTGTTCCCAACAATAACTAGACCATTAACAACTTTAGGAGAATAATAGAATTGCAGCATTGGACAGTTAGAAATGACAACAAGAAAGAAAATAGTCAATATAGAAAGCCAAATGTATCAGCCACTAGGGACAAACAAAATATGCTACTACAAAAAGTATCAGTCAATTTAGTGAGTAAAGGTCATAGAGCATAGAAGAGTTAGGTTGAGAAAATAGAAACCTTTTTACACCCAAAAATATTGGCTTAGTAAATTTAGTAAATGACCTTTAAATTCTCTAATTTTTGGTGAGAAGAGTCTTAAAATATTCATAATCAATTCTGGAAAGTTTCATGATTTTTGAGAACCTACAACTAGGTCTTTTACAATTAAAATAGTGTTGAGGACAATTTCCTAGACAGCTTAGACTGTTGATGGATAGACAAAATGTTGAAGGGGTTAGATGTTGCAATTTTGTATACAAAGTTTATGAAATGTTAAAAGTATCCTAATTAATCATCCTACCAAATTGTAGAAAATTCTGGGCAGGTTAAGGCACATAATAAAATGTATAAATTTGGTAGTCTGAAAATGAGGCAAAACAGACCATAACCAGGGACAGCCTTACAACGTGGGTTATTTGAGGGGTCAAAAGAATTATTTTTTATTTGAAATTTTTATGGTGATTATATAACATGTCTAGGATGCTTCATATAAAATATCATGAATTTGGAAGTAGTTTTACTAATCCAAATGGATATAAAACAGAATAAAAATGAAACTGAAACTAAATTGTACTTTCCTGGGTATGGAGGTATTTTTTGGGGTTGAATGGAAGATTTAAGGGATGAGAGAATTAAGAAATAAAATAAACATGTAAAGGTTTCTCCATACAAAATTTTAGAATTTTTAGAGGACTTTTGTCATATTTAATAACAACCCCAAATCTCAACAAAATCATAGCTTTGTTTTAAGGAGCAGAAGCTCTTAAACTAGGTACTTATGGCTTTAGGACCTAATATGCATGCATTAACCAAGAATTCTTGTATGTTTTAGTTTGAGTTGCTCGTAGTAACCTTGGCAGCTTTGGAAAGGAAGTGATTGTGCTGGAATTGAGGTAGCTAGCTTTTCCTTAAAACACTCTTTATGCTTATGAACTTGAATTTATGAATTTTCATTGATTGCCTGACTTTTATGCTATGATGAATGATGGTCTAAAGATATGTTATATATGCATTCTCGGGAATTAAGGGGGTGCACAAAAGGGTGCCAAGTAAGCCCCATTTCCCTCACGATTGGCCAATAATAGGAGATGCATAGCCCTTTGCAAGTATGGCCGTATTGACTGCATTGGGTAAGTAGACTATGATGTTATGGGTCCCTAGTGTGACTAAGATGCCGTATGTATGATGTATGGTTAGTACTTATATTTCAGTGAAATGATTTGAGATGTTTTAAGGAATAGAATGTGCACTATTTTTCTGAAAACTTTGCTAGCTATTGAGATTGTCATCTCACTTTTTATGTCCACATAATCACATTCCAGGTACTCCAACCAGAAGTGAGCAACAGGGGTCTCAAGGTTGACTCATATGTTCATGATTGTAATTGCTTTGGTTGTGTAATATTTATCTGGGACGGCTTAGTTAAGTGCCAAGTTCCTATTAGACAGCTTAATGTAAATTATGGACTGTACTCCTTTCCTTTATGGCATGAGATCCTTTATGTTGTAAGTAATGCATAGCATGCTTAGGTAATTGCCTAGATGGAATTGAATTTTGAAAATGCTTAGGATAGCCTGAAGCACTTTTATGCTTATGCAAGAAAGATTACAAATGATATATATGAATAGGTAAAATTATGGGCTAGTTAGACATTGCCAAAAATTTATAAATAATAAGGAACATTTTACGATTTAGATATATGAAAATGACGCTAGTAGTTAGGTGTTACATTTGTTTTTGGGGTTTTAGAATGCAGCACAGAGCAGAAAGTTTCCTTAGCCACTTACATGTTTGAAGGTGAGGCAGAGCATTGGTGGAAAAGTATGCAGAGACTATGGCAGATTAATGATACTCCCATTACCTGGGATAATTTTATAGAAACATTTTATGATAAATATTTCCCAGATAATGTGAAGAATCAAAAAGAGGGCGAATTCATACAATTGAAGCAAGGAAACATGACTGTACCCCAATATGAGGCTAAGTATGAAGAACTATCTAAATTTTCCAGTTACCTGAAGCATACCCATGATGATGCATGGAAGGTGGCAAATTTTGAGCGAGGATTGAAACCTGAGATCAGAGAAAGAGTGGCTACCTTGGAGATACGAAATTTTGCTAAGCTAGCAAGTAAATGTAGAATAGCAGAAGAAACTCTGATGAGTGCCAGGGCTGAGAAAAGATTGAGAGACAGTGAACCCTCTGGAGAAAGAGGGAAATCCGGGAACAAAAAGTTTAAGCGGAACAATTCTCAGGGTAGGAGAATGCCGACCCGTAGTGGCCAAACCTCCAGCTAGCCTGCTTGTAATAAATGTGGAAAGAACCATGGAGATAGACCCTATTTAGCCGGTCAGAATGTCTGCTACAATTGTGGAAAACCCGGCCACTACTCCAAGGATTGTCGAGCAAGGAGAGGATCAGTTCCTGACAGCAGACCACAAAATCAGGGACGGGTGTTTTCTCTTTCCCAACAGGAGGCTAGCCAGTCTCCAAACTTGATCAGAGGTACATTAATGATCCAAAACTCACTTGTAGATGCATTGTTTAATTCTGGTGCTACACATTCTTTTATATCATATGATTGTGCTAAGAGTCTGGGTTTGACTGTGGATACTTTGCCATATAGTCTTTCTATTTCCACACCTACTGGGATTCGTGTCATAACTTCTGATGCTTGTATCAATTGTGTTGTACAATTTGATCATAGATGTACCACTTTGGATCTTGTATGCCTTCCTTTGATTGATATTGATATTATTCTTGGAATGGATTGGTTTTCTGCTAATAATGAAATTCTTGATTGTTCTAGAAAATCAGTTTCCTTACCTGTTTGTGGTTTTACATCTAAACACTTCACTGAAACTTCTTACCTATCCACCACCCAGGCTGAGAGATACCTTAAGAAGGGTTGTCAAGGGTTCCTAGTCTTCTTTTCTTTGTAAGTAGAAGTAGAAGAGGGTATAGAAAACATACCTGTTGTTAGGGATTACCCAGAGGTATTCCCTAAGGAGCTTAGCAGTCTCCCTCCTGATAGGGAAGTAGAGTTCTCCATTAACTTGGTGCCTGGTGCAGGTCCCATATCTAAGGCTCCTTATAGGATGGCTCCTGTAGAGCTAACTGAGCTTAGGAAACAGATAGAGGAACTGTTAGAGAAAGGGTTCATCAGACCTAGTGTATCCCCTTGGGTTGCACCAGTCTTGTTTGTCAAAAAGAAAGATGGAAGCCTTAGGTTGTGTATAGATTATAGGCAGTTAAACAAAGTGACCATCAAGAATAAATATCCACTGCCTAGGATAGACAACCTCCTGGATCAATTAGCTGAAGCATCAGTCTTCTCTAAGATAGATCTAAGGTCAGGTTACCATCAGTTGAGAATTAAGGTCGAAGATGTCCCAAAGACAGCTTTCTAAACCCGTTACGGACATTATGAGTTCCTAGTCATGCCTTTTGGGTTGACCAATGCCCCAGTCATTTTCATGGATTATATGAACAGGGTTTTTAGGCCATATCTAGATAAGTTTGTTGTGGCTTTCATAGATGACATCTTAATTTACTCTAAGAGCCCTGAAGAACATGAGAATCACCTTCGAATAGTGTTGCAAACCCTGAAGGATAGGAATTTGTATGCCAAGCTTAGAAAGTGTGAATTTTGGCTGACAAATGTGAGATTTCTAGGGCATGTTGTCTCAAAGGAGGGGATAGCAGTGGACCATAGTAAAGTGGAAGCAATGGTCAACTGGGAAAGACCAAAGACAGTCACTGAAATACGAAGCTTCCTAGGCTTAGCAATATACTATAGGAGATTTATCCAGGGATTCTCTCAGATAGCCATGCCCCTAACTAGGTTAACTAGGAAAGATCAACCTTTTGTGTGGGATGGTCGATGTGAGAGTAGTTTCTAAGAATTGAAAGCTAGGCTAACCTCTGCCCCAGTGCTAGTGATACCTAACCCTAGTGAACTCCTAACAATATATAGTGATGCATCCAAGAAGGGTTTAGGTTGTGTTTTAATGCAACAGGGTAGAGTAGTAGCTTATGCTTCTTGACAACTCAGACCTCATGAGGAGAACTACCCCACACATGATCTTGAACTAGCAGCTGTAGTGTTTGCCCTTAAGATTTGGAGACATCATTTGTATGGTGTCAAGTTTGAAGTTTTTAGTCATCACAAGAGTCTCAAGTACCTTTTTGACCAGAAGGAGTTAAATATGAGGCAGACAAGGTGGATGGAATTCCTAAAAGATTATGACTTCACCCTTAATTACCATCTGGGCAAGGCAAATGTGGTTGCTAATGCCCTGAGTAGGAAATCCCTCCATATGGCATCATTGATGCTTAAGGAGCAGGAAATAATTGAGGGCATGAGAGATTTGAATCTCTCCATTTCTCCACAGCCTAGTAGCCTCCTTATGAGTGAATTGAGGATTCATAATGATCTTAGGGATAGAATTAAAGATGCTCAAGTTTCTGATCCATACTTGAAGGACATTAGAGAACAGATATCCCTGGGCAAGTCCACAGAATTTCACATTGCTGAGGATGGGCTTATCAAGTTAGGAGAGCGGTTGTGTGTACCTGAGGTGAAGGAATTAAGAGATAGTATCCTAGCTGAAGCTCATAAGAGTAGGTATACCCTACATCCTGGAGCCACTAAGATGTATCAAGACTTAAAGAGGAGTTTCTGGTGGCTTGGGATGAAAATGGACATAACCCGATATATGTCTAAGTGCTTAGTGTGTCAGAGAGTTAAGGTAGAACACCAAAAGCCTGGTGGGTTACTCCAACCCTTAGATATCCCTGAGTGGAAATGGGATATCATCTCTATGGATTTTGTCATGGGTTTGCCTAGGACATCATCGGGCTATGATGCAATTTGGGTAAATGTGGATAGACTAACCAAGTATGCCCACTTCTTAGCCATTAAGTTTACCTATTCTCTAGACAAGTTGGCACAGGTGTATGTTCATGAAATTGTCAGACTCCATGGGATACCTACTTGTATCATTTCTGATTGAGACCTTAGGTTTACTTCTAGATTTTGGAGATCCTTGCAAGATGCCCTAGGTACTAAAATTAGGTTTAGCACAGCCTACCATCCACAAACTGACGAGTAGACAGAGAGAAAAATTCAGACTCTAGAAGATATGCTTAGGGCTTGTGTGCTAGAAATGAAAAGAAATTGGGATGTGTATCTACCTTTAGCTGAATTTGCCTACAATAATAGTTACCAATCCAGTATCCAAATGGCTCCCTTTGAAGCTTTATATGGAAGAAAGTGTAGGTCACCTCTGTGTTGGGTAGAGCTAGGGGAGAGGAGTCTATTGGGCCCTGATTTGGTTGACCAAACCACAAGGCACATTGAACTTATCAAAGAGAAACTGCTAACAGCCCAGAGTCGACAAAAGAGCTATACAGATAAAAGAAGAAATCCCCTAGAATTTGAAACAGATGACCATGTTTTTCTTAAGGTAACTCCATTCACGGGAGTGGGGAGGTCTTTGAAAACCAAAAAGCTCAGTCCCAAATACATTGGTCCTTTCCAAATTATTGGTCGGATCGGATTAGTAGCTTATAAACTTGCACTTCCTCCAAACCTTTCTTAGATTCATGATGTATTCCATGTTTCCCAGCTCAAAAAGTATAACCCAGACCCTTCACATGTCATAGAGCACGAATCAATGCATTTACAAGATAATCTATCATACATTGTAAAGCCAGATCAGATCATTGATGTTAAGACTAAACAACTGAGGAATAAGGACATCCCTCTGGTTAAAGTGGTCTGGAAGGGACTATCCTCAGAGGAAGCAACTTGGGAGACGGAAGAAGAGATGAAGAGGACCTATCCACATCTATTTGAATAAGGTATGTTAGATTTTGTGGACAAATGTTTTTTTAGGGTGAAGGAAATGTAACATCCTAAGCTTTTAATAAAGTTAGATAAATTTAAGGATGAATAGAAAATACATATGACAAGTGATTAAGATGCTTAGTTATATGATTATAAGGCAAGCATAAGATAGGTAACATAGTTAATGTTGAATCACATAAATAAAAATTCTTAGGACCATAATGGATGAAAAGAGGACACAAATACATTTTTTTTAGACATTACTAGTCTAGAATTAGTGATCAATTAAGACATATATGAACAGGAATTAAAATGTATAGTTGATGCCAGTAAAAATCTTTATAAAATATGTGGTATCATTTCATGGTTAGAAGTAATATAAATAAGATATTTTTGGAGCATAAATGAGAGGAATATGATACAAATATATTCCTTAGGATGCTACTAATTTAGGATTAGCAACATAATAAGGAAGGAATAAACATTATGTGATGCAATGTAAATATATATACATATTTTCTCTCACCTCCACCAAAAACATTATTATATATATATATTTACACATGCAAGAACAATAGCTTTACGTATATGTATACCCTTGCCTCATTTAAACCATGCATATCATAGTATACACCCATGCATGCACGTGAGGAGTTAAACCCAAAGAAAAAAAAAACCAGCAGCCTTGGTGAGTTAAAGACACACATGCACGTAGGAAATATAAGGTGAAACATGCACCCAACCTTGCTCCACATTCAGCATAAAAACATCCCACGCTTTCTCCTAAACCAAGCAGTAAAAACACACCCACATGGCAGCATCTTCATGCCATCTTGCCCCACCAAAATCAAGCACAAAACATCCCACATGGCAGCAGAAATCACACCCACTCTTGCTCCACCCAGCCAGCAGAAACCTGCTCCAAGAGACAGCAGAACCAGCGCCACAAACAAGCAGAAAGAGACATCCCAAAGCCAACAAAATCAGCTCCACATCAAGCAGCAGAAAAACACACTCACATGGCAGAATCTTCACACCCACCGTTGCTCCACAAAGACAAGCAGAAACACACACCTTCTGCTGCAGCTTCAGGCCAGAAAACAGAGCATCATGCAGTAGGATTTCTGGCAGCCTAGGTCCCTCTTATGTGTCATGCAATCACCCACCCTTTGAGCATAATATAATAGAGCTACACATGCACAAACCCACGTGGAAAGGCAGCAGAAAACCTACTCCCTGTCCTACAGAGTCTAAGTTAGCGCCCAGCAGCTTGCATTCAGAAATGGTGCAGCAGAAATCACTCAACCTTGCCTCGCGCTAGCAGGGAAATGAGATAGGAAAGTTGTCCAAAAAAACTGAAGAGGAAGAGGAAGGAGGAGGGAGAGGGTGCCAACAAGAAGAAGAAGGTTGAGAGAGGAGGAAGAGAGTGAAGAAAACCAGGAAACAAATGGAGAGTTGTCTTCCCTCCCCATAAGGCAGTGAGAGTGAGAGTAATTGCTGAGGTTTGAAGCCTTCATCAACCCATATTTGGTGCAAGAAACGTGGCTAAGTTGAAAAGTAAACCAAGAGGAGAAGGAAGCTTCAAATTGAGAGCAATAGGAGTAGGTTTACATAAGGTAAGTCTGGCTTCTTATAAAAATCTGGTTTTGAGTTTATTAGGTTAAATTTCGGGCCTACATGGAGGACTTTCTGTCTAAAATATAAAAATATGTTCAACATATAAGTTGTAGTCCTATATCTTAGCTTTTCACATCATTTTTAATCACATCAATCGGACATAAAATGAGAGAGTTATAGTCATGGAGTGATGAGAGGTCAAAATCGGGTCTGGAATCCAGGCTGGTGAAGAATAGCTTCTGTTTTCAAATTTCTAGGATTAATACATAAGGAATATGAAGTCATGGTTAAAATGAAAGTTGTAGATATATTTCTCATGGTCACATAGCCACTGGAATCACAAACGTTCAAGTTCATATGAGTGATTTAAGGTCTGATTAGTGAGTAAAGGTCATAGAGCATAGAAGAGTTAGGTTGAGAAAATAGAAACTTTTTTGCACCCAAAAATATTGGCTTAGTAAATTTAGTAAATGACCTTTAAATTCTCTAATTTTTGGTGAACAGAGTTTTGAAATATTCATGATCAATTCTGGAAAGTTTCATGATTTTTGAGAACCTACAACTAGGTCTTTTACAATTACAATAGTGTTGAGGACAATTTCCTAGACAGCTTAGACTGTTGATGGAAAGACAAAATGTTGAAGGGGTTAGATGTTGAAATTTTGTATAAAATTTTTATGACAAGTTAAAAGTATCCTAATTAATAATCTTACCAAATTGTAGAAAATTCTGGGTAGGTTAAGGCACATAAAAAAATGTATAAATTTGGTAGTCTGAAAATGAGGCAAAACAGGCCATAACCGGGGACAGCCTTAAAACGTGGGTTATTTGAGGAGTCAAAAGAATTATTTTTTATTTGAAATTTTTATGGTGATTATATAACATGTCTAGGATGCTTAATATAAAATATCATGAATTTTGAAGTAGTTTTACTAATCCAAATGGATGTAAAACAGAATAGAAATGAAACTGAAACTAAATTGTACTGTCCTGGGTATGGAGGTAGTTTTTGGGGTTGAATGGAAGATTTAAGGGCTGAGAGAATTAAGAAATAAAAGTCACATGTAAAGGTTTCTCCATACAAAATTTTATAATTTTTAGAGGACTTTTGTCATATTTAATAACAACCCCAAATCTCAACAAAATCATAGCTTTGTTTTGAGGAGCAGAAGCTCTTAAACTAGGTACTTATAGCTTTAGGACCTAATATGCATGTATTAACCAAGAATTCTTGTATGTTTTAGTTTGAGTTGCTCGTAGTAACCTTGGCAGCCTTGGAAAGGAAGTGATTGTGCTGGAATTGAGGTAGCTAGTTTTTCCTTAAAACACTCTTTATGCTTATGAACTTGAATTTATGAATTTTTACTGATTGCCTGACTTTTATGCTATGATGAATGATAGTCTAAAGATATGTTATGTATGCATTCTCGGGAATTAAGGGGGTGCACAAAAGGGTGCCAAGTAAGCCCCATTTCCCTCATGATTGACCAATAATAGGAGATGCATAGCCCTTTGCAGGTATGGCCGTATTGACTGCATTGGTAAGTAGACCACAATGTTATGGGTCCCTAGTGTGACTAAAATGCCGTATGTATGATGTATGGTCAGTGCTTATGTTTCAGTGAAATGATTTGAGATGTTTTAAGGAATGGAATGTGCATTATTTTTCTGAAAACTTTGCTATCTATTGAGATTGTCATCTCACTTTTTGTGTCCACATAATCACATTCCAGGTACTCCAGCCAGAAGTGAGCAACAGGGGTCTCAAGGTTGACTCATATGTTCATGATTGTAATTACTTTGGTTGTGTAATATTTATCTGGGATAGCTTAGTTAAGTGCCAAGTTCCTATTAGACAGCTTAATGTAAATTATGGACTATACTCCTTTCTTTTATGGCATGAGATCATTTATGTTCACTGTCATAGCTCGGGACATGCCTTTCTTCTTCATCGGGTTCTTCCTATTAGGAATAGGGTTGTTTCTCCTTTTTTTCTTTTTTTTTTTAAAAAAAATTAGGTAAAAAAGTATAACTTTTTCCTATCTTATCAAAAATAGTGAGATAGGAATGGGATTGTTGACTGTTTTCTTTTTTCTTTTTTTAATTAGGTAAATAGAGTAGGACTATTTTCTATCTTATCAAGAATAGCCAGCTAAGGCTCTTGCCTATGCAAAACTATCAAAATAGAGTCTATTTTATTATTTATGAAAAAAAAATAGAAATAGTAAACTTGTTTTAATAATAGACAGTAGAGAAACATGTTTTAATTAAAATAAGAATAGGACACATTCTATCTTTTTAGGAATATGACTCTTCAAATTAATCTTAATTAAAATAGGAATGCTAGCTATATAAAAAAACATAGGAGAAGGAAAGCTTGCTGTTTCAATTAAAATAAGGATGCATGCAGTAAAAGATTAGGAGTCTTCAAATAAAAATAAACTTAGGTCTAGCCATTCAGGAATCTATTATCTATGAATTTTATTATGGTAGTATATCTTTTTAAGACTAATAGTTCATTATTTTTTCAAATTATTGAGGTTAATATATTATTTTAAATATATTTTTATACTATCTATTTATGTATATTTTATATTATATATTTTAAACTATTTTTAAACGTGTTCCTGAATCGTATGATTCGATACGATTCACAATTCACAATTCAAAAATAAGCTATCCGATTCATGATTTGATTACTATACTTTCCACTTTTTCTTCCCATTTACATCTTTGGTTTATAAAACTTATTTGTTCCAAAGGAATCATTGATAAAAACACTGTTAGCTAACGGCAGAGATAGCTAGCCTTGGTGCATCATGTAACCCTAACTAGCAAGGGAGTTACTAGCCCCTTGTGAAAAAAAGGCACATAAGGATTGAATTGTGAATAAGTATAGAGTTGAGGTATGTCTCCTCCAGTAGCCAGTGGCATTTGACCTGGTTATCTATTATGAGAATGTGGTGATTTACCTGTCCTATTGCTGTGTACTTGGAACAGTCATCATATGGAAAAGCTAAGGAGTTAAGGGGAACTCCTCCCAACCTTATGATATGAATGATGAGAATGTGATGATTTACCCATCCCATTACTATGTGCTTAGGATAAGACATGTATGTAGTGATTTGCTCTTGCCAAGCTATGTGCTTGATTATAAAATGATAATGGTTCTGCTTTGAGTCCTCCTCTAAACATTTTTTTATAAAGAGTTATTTTCCTATTTTCTTATTTGACTTTGAAATTATTGTTTATTATATTAAATCTCAAGATTTCAGAAATTCTGTTAACCAAATTTAGCCACTTTAAAGTTTTAGTTTGTTGTTATTTACATTGATTTAGATAATGTTATAGTCCTGCATACTTTCTATTTATGAAAAACTCGTGCGTATGGTCTATTGTGTTTTAGTTATAGTAGGATATATTTGCTCACTGAGTTATGTAAACGCACCCCCTTATTTATACGTTTCCAGACAGCACTAAAAAGTTCAACCCGCATTCATTTGAATTTGAATAGGGTAGCAGTTTCAGTGGTGAGCCTAATTTTTCCTAGGGCTCCTTAATTTTTTTTAGTAATCTTATGTATTTTTGACATCACCACAGCCAATGGATTCAGAATGATGAGAACTACAAATATGTCTAATAATTTTTTGGAGATTGGCCGAAAAATATAGGAGAAAACCCTTAAAAAGTGAGTTTTGAAACTTCTACATAGAGTTCTCAAATTGAAAATCTGATACTATAGATGAGTTCAGGAGGTAGATAAACTATAGGATATGAAATTTCTTAGCCATTTGACAACTTTTGTATGTCATGAACAATAAATCTAGATACGGTGGACATTAATGAATACAACCTTTGGAGTCTTGGAACAATAGGAAAATACCTCATCCGGGATTTAGGGATCTGTTTTGAGTTGCCCCTTCGACAAGTTCTTTTATATCGTTCTTCCTCACAAAATTTGCAATGTATAAAATGCTCATTATTTTTGTAAAATAATATGCAACCTTTGTACAACAATCAATTTTAACGCATCCCATCTCAAGTTGCAAGACATTCTTCTTTGCATAATAAAGGTTATCCGACATATGATTTTCATTTGGTAATGCACTGTCAATACCCTTAACCATTCGATTAAAACAACCTTGGGACATATTATAATCTGACTTCAAACTCAGCCTACAAAGACATTAACAACTCCGATTGAGTCTCGCATCCCTGCCACAACGATGCTTGTGAAGAAGCCAACATGTCATAAAATCTCTGAGTGGCTGGATTCGGATCCTCCTCCACATTTTCAGTCATGGCTTCGCCAAATTCTAATTGAGCACCAATTTTAAGTCCGGCTGCATCTATAATCAATTGTTGATAGACATTGTATTCTTCCTTCTGTCCATCTTGACCATAGTACGAGCTGTCACCAACAATTGGAATCACTTGTGGTGATGCTTCTCCATAGGTTGTCCACCAGTAATATTTTAGCATGAATCCCTTGCTAAACAAATGAACTTTAATATAATCCACTGTCTTGTACGACTGACACTTGCATTTTGTACAAGGACACCTAATCAAATAAGCCGTTTCATTTTCGCTTTGACTAGTAGCAAACAAATGAACTCAACAACTCCATCCATAAACTCATCCAATATTCTTGACTTCTTCTCATTTAACCTATTATACATCCACCTTCGATTCATTAGAATTTCCATATTGATAACCAACTATAGGACAAGCTATTAGTGGCTAAGTTATGGTATTAGAGAAAATAAACGTATAACACATAGAATAACTCATAAAATATGCCCAAAATCAAAAGCCTTGAGTTAGGCAACTGAAGTACTCTGTAGTGAGCATTACTCTCCCTTCGTCTTTCAAGGAGACTATCATATTTATAATACATACACAAGAGGCATTTGGTATATTAATGTATCTTAGATATTTTAATATTTTAAATATTATGATATAGGATTGATGTTAAGGTATCTAATGCTTCAAATATTTTTTTATAAAAAAATGTAAATAACACATGAAAAAAATTCTTAGTTTTAATCATAGTCAATCAAACACTAAAACATAGTCTGTGCATTTTCTAATGTATGCAACCACAACCACTAAAGCATAGTCATATATAGTCAATCAATTTCAATCCACTAAAACATACCCTCAACAATGATTATCATGATCAATTATAGAATAGTAAGAAGAAAGTGGAGTTATCAAAAATTTCTCTAACCAATTTGATCTTCCAACAATGATTATCTTGATCAATTATAGAATCCACTTTAGATAAGGAGCTGTTAGAGATGTTAGAAATTTTCTCATAGCCTCAAAGTCATCTGTCAGACCACAAAACAATATCTTTGGACATTCTAAAAATTTAAACCATAGCCATGATCAATATCAAATATTCAAATGATAGCATTTATATTCAATAGATCAATACTGAGCAGTGGAAAAATTACTCAAACCATAGCATTTACAACTCAAATTCCTTACCTGTAGTCATGGAAGGTCAACCTGGAGGCAGTGGCATCAAGCTTTGGCAAGTAGCTGTGGTGACTCGGAGGCCTGCTACGACGAGACTAGAAGACCTCCACGAGATATAGAGTCACCGACGAGGACAGCAGCAGGAGTGAATGGCGGTGCAGGGAAAAGAAAAGAAACACCTCCGATGCACAGAAAAAAATCTACAACTAGTTGGCGTTGCTCGAAGGCTGGTGGCGAGGAGACAACAACAACTGCACAAGATGCGGAGTCACCGGTGGGGAGACCAAAAGCAACGAACGGTGCTGCAGAGAGGAGAGGAAAAACAATGCACAGATGGAAATGGGAAAACAATTTGTGGATTAGGCTTTTATTAAAATCTAACACCGATTTGCGACCGATTGTGATATTCTAAGACCGATTAAGATATAGATGGGAACACTTATTACTTTGCAACACATTTGCCACCCTTTTTCCACCGATTGTTTTTGCAACTTCGAAAATCGGTCTCTATATCGGTCGCTAAATTGGTGGCTGAATTAGACAAAATTGCTTTCATTTAAAATCAGTTACTAGCGGTGTCTGGTCAGTCACAATTGGAGACTATTCTATTTCGGTCACTGATTTGAGTCGCAAATAACCTCTTTTTTTGTAGTGGACTTACCCTATACTCTTCTTGAACTTTAAATATATAATTGGTTCTATATATGAGTTATTTATACTTTTATAATTCTCTAAAATTGGTTAAATTATCTCATTTGTTTACTAACTATCATATTGTTCAAGAAGAGTATGGTTTTGCAAATATATTTTTAAACTCAATGAATATGTGACTCTAACTATAAGGTTGCCTTGGAAAAAGGCATAGATATGTGTTAAACTTTGACTGGAAATTTTCTGATAAAGGAACTAATTTTAGACTAAAATTTCTATATTAGATTGTGAACTCTGTTTTGAACGATATGGAATTTATGTAAATAATAATTTATGTAGAGGAATCCTATTGGAAACATTGTTTGTTAATAGTAGGAGATGTTAACCTTGGTGCACCTTAACACCTCAGCTAGCAGGGGTGTTGCTAGCATCGTGTGACGGCCAACACACGGGATCTGTCACGTGAAGGGGAATGGGATACCTCATATCTACACAAAATGTTGACTTTATGATATGTGATTGCCCTCCCTTTTTGTGTGCTTGGGAAATACCTACATTAGAATCCCTTCGTTTATTCTCTTTAGCGGTGGTAGGGCAAACCTCAGCTGGGATGCTCAGTTTAGACAAATCATACACCAACAAAGTACAGAAGGGGGCTTGAACTCTAATATGGTGGTTTTGATATGGGATCCTCCTAATATTTACATGTGAAATGTTTTGATGTATAACAAGATTTATTTTATGACCATACCATACTATATTTGGTCTTGGACCTCTAAATATCTTTAGAATTGAGAATATTTGAAATATGGGTCCCATGTGGATATACCTTCAAATTGTATTTTCTATGTGAAATTTTTTTAAATATGAGTGCATCCATATGCTGACCTAGGAGGTCATAGGAGGTATTATCTGCTCACTGAGTTGTCAAACTCACTGTACGATATTTCCATATTTTTCATATAAGAATACAGAGTTGGGTCATTTTCCTTCATATAGGTGATTAGCTAGGTGACATATTCTCTGGGTGAGCCTACTTTGTTTCTCAAGCTCGTAAATTTTGATTTATAATGTACTCGTACTCTAGAGTATGCTCTGTACGCCATACGCAAGGATCCTTGCTTCTACTGTAATATTGATATATGTAGAATTGGCATGTATATTTGGTTATACTGGGAAACTTGTGAACATATATTTTTGATCCCTGTTATGTGATATACTTCGAGCATGTATGTAATATATCATGGGTAAAGTTATTTGTTATTCGTAACTATCGCTTTCCCTTAAATTGGGGGTGTGATGTATATATAGTATTCAATCATAAATATATATATTAATTCTCTTGATTGAAAAAAAGAAAGTAAAAAAAATATATTCTAAACACCTTTTTAGCTATTGGAATAACTATTGCACCTTTTAGTCGCCACAAGATGAAGTGCTTGAAAATAAAATATTGTAGAACACAATTTCTGATGTATGTAGCTCATAGATATTATAGGAAGAAAAAAAAAATACAATCGTACCCATTCAGTATTGGAATACCTGAAAGCAGTTTAGCATTTCTAAAAGGAAAAATTATACTTTTTCACCTTGAATTATAATTTGTTCTTGTTGATGAAGATATTTGAAAATGATTCAAAATTAAAAATTTCTGTTTGCATTTTTTTTATTAAAAATATCATATCGCTTAGGGGTAATATTTTTCTCACCATTAAACGAAGTGCTTGGAAAAAATAGTAGGATAAGAGTAAGAGTGAAAAATGTGAAATAAATTCTAGTAGTACATGCAATTTTTTTATAATTCAATGCTACTTTATTGATATTTCTTTAAAAAAAAATTTCATTCCCATGGCATAAATTCTATTGAAAAGTCATAGAAATCTTTAGTTACTCTGTTGTTTTTAAAAGTTTTGCTTAATTTTCAATTAAGTCCTCATAATTTATAATAGGATTTTTATAGTTTTAAAATTTTGTAATTAAATCCTTACTATTATATGTCTATTTGTAATTATAAAATTTTGTGTTTAACAAACAATGTGCTAACGACAATCTAAATAATTGACTTTCAATTCACATTATACCAATTACTCAACCTGTGTTGTATCCTATAATTACTTGGATAGTTGTTCTCCCTAAGAATCTCTCAAACTAAAATTGGGTTTAATTTCAGAAATTCAGATCAGTGCAATATATACATACCCATGATTTAGTTCCTAGTATATATCGAATGATCATGGTTTTAGTTAAGGTTGTGGTTTATTGTATGCCAAGACGCAGATCAATTTACATATCAATCAAGACTAAGTCCTCTCCGAGCATTATTAAAAGTGTGCCTTTAATATTGGCTTAGTCCAATTAAGAGAATAAATTCCCCAAATTGCTAGTATGAAGATTTAAAACTGAATAATCAAGGTAGGAATCTAACACGCCTCCTTAACTACTAGACCAATTCTTTGGAGTTTAGACTTTCTTTTTTCTTCAATATACTTTTGGTCATCCAGTATTATAAAAGTTTTAGTTTGATTCTAATTGATTCAATACAATCTTTAACATTTATTGTAGAATTATATCAAATGATCACAATTTTATATAAGGTTGTGATTTTATTGAAGTTGTTACCGAGACGCAGCTGATTTAGACTACAAGTTATAATTAATTTATGGTTAAAGAGTTGTTTTAATTCCTTATATTTGCAATAAAATTTGATTTAGTACTCAAGTTATAATTAATTTATTAGTGAAGTTTTGTTTTAGTTATTTTTATAATTAATGCTCATACTTTTAACCATGAAACCTTCTAGCGTGATACAACCAATAGTGTCAAACAAGCTGAAGATCTATGAGTTGGAAGACGAGCTGGCAAAAGAGATTAATGAAGTGGCAGAAAGGAAGAGTGGCAGAAGCAGGAGGAAGCTAACTTGGATGGAAGATTATTTGCAGTAACACTTGTTTTTCTCGTGGGGGAGTTAAGCCTCAGTTAGTAGCATAAAGATTTCATTCAATATTTTCTTTTTTATGGTTTAGTTGAGTGAACGTAGTCCTTCAACATTTAAAAATATAAATCTTTTTATCTCAATTCTATTTGTGTGATAATTACCAAAAAGTGATGATGTTGTAATTAACTCATTTAAATATACATAATTTAAGAACTATAAATTCTTAAAAACATTAGTCCTATAGTTAATAGTGTCACACCCCAATTTAAAAGATTGCGATTGTCACGAATATCAAATAACTTTACCCTTAATATATAGATATATATATATATATATACATATATATATGTATATGTGTATACATATACATATACATATGTATATATGTATATATATACACATATGTATACATATGTATATGTATATGTGTATACATATACATATACATATGTATACATATGTGTATATATATACATATATACATATGTATATGTATATGTATATGTATACATATACATATATACATGTATACATATATACATATATATATGTATATATATGTATATATATATATATATATGTATGTATGTATGTATGTATGTATATCTATACATATGTATGTATGTATATACGTACATATGTATATATACATAGATATATATATATATAAATATATAAATATATATATATATATATATATATATATATATATAGACACACACATATAGACACACACACACACACACACACACACACACATATATATATATAAAAAACATACGTTCACAAGTTTCTCAATATAACCAAATATACATGCCAAGTCTATATAAATCATTATTGCTGCAGAAGCATGGATCCTGATACCGTAGATGGATTTAGGAGATAAATAAACCTTAGGATATAAAACTTTTCAACCATCTGACAACTTATTGTGCATTGTAAATAGTAAATTTGGCCGGTATGAATAGTAATTTCGGCGGTGAATAATAATTCCGACCGTGAATAGTAATTCACAGTTGAACAATGTTGACCAAGCTCCTAGAGGCTAAATTTCGCGATCCTGAAGTCATTTCTTAGGTTTTTGGACCCTCCAGATTCGTTTTTGAGATCTATTTGATTAAATTTCAATTGAAAAAGTGTATTTTGGGGCTGTCCAACCTGGAGCCCTTACTCTGTGAGTAGATAATTCTTTCTATGACTTACCCTATGCTCTTCTTGAACTCTAAATGTATAATTGGTTCTGTTTATAAGTTATTTATACTTTTATATGTCTCTGAAATGGATTAAAATACCTAATTTGTTTATTATCTGGCATATAGTTCAAGAAGAATATGGTTTTGAAAATAGATTTTTAAATTCATTGAATATGTGATTCTAAATGTATTTCTCATTATATGGTAAAGGTAATATATTGTGCACGTGACATTGATATGTAAAGCTATAAGATTGCCTTGGAAAGGGGCATGCATATGTGATAACTCTGATTGGGAAATTTCTGACAATGAAATTTTATTGAGACTAAAAATTCTATATTATACTAAAACCTCTGTTGAATGATATAGCATATGTGCAAATATGATTTCTGTAGAAGAATTCTATTAGAAACACTGTTTGCTAATAGCATGTGATGTTAGTCCTAGTGCACCTTGATACTTCAACTAGCAGGGGTGGTACTAGCCTTGTGTAACAGCTAACATATGGGATATAATATATGAAGGAGAGCAGGATGCCTCCTATCTAGGCGAGATGCCAACTATAAGATATTTGATTTGCCCTCCCTTGCTATGTGCTTGGGAAATGCCCATATTAGAATCCTTTCCTGTGTCCTCTTGAATGGTGGTGGGGAAAACGTTAACTGGGATGCTGAGTTTAGGCAAATCCTACACCACCAAAGTATGGAAGGGCTTGAACTCTGATATGGTGGTTCTGATATGGGATCCTCCTAATGTTTTCATGTGAAATATTTTGATGCATAATAAAATTTGTTTAATGATCGTACAATATAGTATATAGTTTTAGATATCTGAATATCCTTTGATTTGAGAATATTTGAAATACGGGTCCCATATGGATGCACTTCCAAACTATAATTTTCTTCGTGATAAATTTTAAAATATAAGTACATCCATATGTTGACCTAAGAGGTCATAGGAGATATTATCTGCTCACTGAGTTGTCAAACTCACTATACAACATTTTCACATTTTTTATATAAGAATACAGATTTTGGTCATTTCCCTTCAGATAGGTCATTAGCTAGGCGGCATAGTTTCTGGTGAGCCTATTTTATTTTCAGGACTTGTAGATTTTGATTGATAATGTACTTGTACTTTAGAGTATGCTCTGAATGCCACAGACAGGATCCTTGCTTTTTTTTATTATTATGATATTTATAAATTTCGTCTGTATATTGTGTTTATATGAGAGAACCTATTTGTATCTATTTCCATAATGAACGCTTGTATTTTACCTATTATAGTAAAGATCTGTCCATAAAGTATATGTTTCACGTGCTCTTAAAAGTAAGGGCGTGACAAGTTGGTATCAGAGCAATAGGTTTTCCTGTGGCTATCAGAGCAAGGATTCTGTAGTAAGACTTTGAGTATGGGTATGTAACCACAGACATATTTATACTCACAATGCTGTTGTAGAATTCTATAGGGTGTCATCATTTTCTTTCTTCTGAATCTTATACTTAGGTATGTGATGTATAAGTATTGATGCATATGTCCTAGATGGTGCCTCTTGAGTGTGGACTACCAGTTCAGCTTTTGAACTCATTTTGATGAACAATGATAAAGAGAACCCTCTCAGGTGCAAAGAAAAAGAATTATCTGAAAATAAGAAGATTTCATCCGAACATAAAGGTAATGGCTTGTTTGGATGTCAAGAAGGTTTGAATTGGTTGTTTGATTTGCTTATGTGAAACAATATAACGAATGAATAATACAATATTGATAGTAGGTTATGATGTAATCGAGGTTGTTAACTCCAAGATAACGGTTTAAAGTGAATGTTTTGAAAATAGATGTAAATCTCTTTTTAGATGGATGAGTTGGAACCTATGTAAATAAATGTATTTGGCAAGTTGTAGAGTGGATTGAATTTGAGAGAAGGGAATCTATGAAGATAATGCTTTCAATGATAGATTTTGTTGATATAAAGGATTCGAAGATACTTTGGTTTTTAATAAGATTTTGTATAAGTCTTATGAGAAAGGAAGGTTTGCCCATGGAAATTTAAAATTTGAGGTATGAAAAATAGGTAATTCATGTGAAGGACTCTTGGATAGACATAAGCTTTTCATGATTGATTGTTAAGACATTGCATAAGCATGTTAAAGAATAAAGTCAAAATGGTTTGACCTTTTTTAAGTGTGTTCGAGCTAATACAGTATGAAGATGTCATCAATAGCATAAAAGGTTACTAAAGGAGTTGCAAGTAGTGAACAATTAGTGAAAGCATGTACCCAGTAATTTAATTTCAGTTTTAGCAGTCCATAAGTTATTGTAAAAAGGGTGCCAAGGATATTTGACAGTGGTGAGAGATGTTGATATAAAGTATACCAATGTAGATCAGGTTTCCAGTGATTAGGGAATTTTCTTATGTGTTCCCAAAAGAATTTCCTGGATTACCCCAAAACGAGAAATAGAATTTGATATTAATTTATTTCCTAGAACCCAACTAGTATCTATATCCCTATATAGAATGATATCCACTAAACTAAAGGAACTAAAAAAAGCATTGGTTGTAAGACTTGTTAGACAAGGGATTTATACGCCCTAGTACTTCTCATTGGGGAGTTCTTGTTTTATTTGTGAAAAAGAAAGATGGATCACTGCGGTTATGTATAGATTATATATAATTGAATAAAGTGACAGTGAGTAATAAATATCCATTATCTCGTATAGATGATTTTTTTGACTAATTATAGTGTGCTCAATGTTTTTCAAAACAAAAATTTGATTTGAGATCTATGTATCATTAATTGAGGATAAGGAAAGATGATATTTTGAAAACTACTTTTAGGACTCGGTATGAACACTATGAGTTCTTAGTGATGTCATTTAGTTTGACAAATGCCTCAGCTGCATTCATGGACTTGATGAATAGAGTACTTAAGCCGTTCTTGGATCAATTTATTATTATATTTATTGACGATATACTATTATATTCCACGTTCAAAGAATCATAAGCAACATTTGTAGATAGTTTTACAAACTCAAAGGGAACATAAGCTATATGCTAAGTTTCAAAATGTGAATTCTAATTTAGTAGTGTTACTTTCCTAGGGCATATGGTTACCAAGGATAGTATTTAAGTTGATCCTAAAATGGTAGAAATGGTGCAGCAATGGCCACGCCCTACCACAATTATAAAGATCCGTAGTTTTCTTGGTTCAACAAGTTATTATAGTAGACTCGTTAAAGATTTTTTTGAAAATTGCTAGTCTTTGACGAGATTGACAAGGAAAGAAATAAAGTTTGACTGGTCAGATGAATGTGAGAAAAGTTTCCAGAAACTAAAGGAATGTTTGACTAGGGTGCCAGTACTGTCTATTCCTTCAAGTACAGGAGGATACACAATATACTGTGATGCTTTGAGAATTGGATTAGGGTGTGTGTTGTGCAACATGGTCGAGTCATTGCATATGCATTTAGACAGCTTAAACCACACGACCAAAATTATCCGACTCATGATTTGGAAATGACAGTAATAGTTTTTGCTCTAAAAAATTTAAAGGCATTAACTATATGGTGATACATGTGAAATTTATACAGATCATAAAAGTCTCAAATATATTTTTCAACCAAAAGATATTAACTTGAGACAAAGATGATGGATGGAATTACTTAAAGATTATGACTGTACAATATTATATCATCCAGGTAAGGCCAAAGTAGTGATTGATGCATTAAGCAAAAAGTCAATGAGTAGTTTGGCTCATATCACAATGGTAAGGAGGCCATTTATTAAAGAAATGCATAAGTTGGAAAGTCATGGGGTAGTATTAGAAGTAAAGGAGCCTGGGATACTATTGGTCATATACAGTTTCAATCATCTTTGGTTGAGCAGATGGAAAAGGCACAGGAAGATGATGCCTATTTATGCAAGAGAATTGAGAGGTGAAGAATGGCAGTGATGTTGAATTTACTGTAGACTCTGAAAGAATTCTGAGATTGGACAACTGGTTGTGTGTACCTAATAAAGAAGAACTCAAGAAAGAGATTATGGAAGAATCCCATCAATCTACGTATACCATTCATCCTGGATCAACTAAAATGTATCAAGATTTAAAAAAAAATTATTGGTGGGATGGTATGAAGAAAGATATAGATGATCATGTTTCTCAGTGTTTGACATGTCAACAAGTAAAGGCAAAACATCAAAGGTCTGCGGGCTGACATCAACAAATAGAAATACCTAAATGAAAATAGGAAAGAATAACTATGGATTTTGTGACGGGGCTACTGCAGACACCAAAAGGGTTTGATTCAATATGGGTGATCATTGATAGGTTGACTAAATCAGCACATTTTCTACTAGTGAAAACCACATATAACGTAGCTCAATATGCAAATCTGTATTTAAATGAGATAGTGAAACTACATGGGGTACCGATATAGATTATTTCTGATCAAGGACCACAATTCACAACTCATTTTTGGAGAGCTCTCCAAGAAGCTTTGGGCATGAAGCTAAATCTTAGTACTGCTTTCCCTCCTCAAACAAATGGACAGTCTGAGCAAACCGTTCAAATATTGGAAGACATGCTTTGGGCATGTGTGCTTGATTTTCAAGGTACTTGGAAAAGATTCTTGGCCATAGCTGAATTTATTTATAACAATAGCTACCAAGATAATATACAAATGGCACTATTTGAGGTTTTACATGAACATCGTAGGTCTCCTAATAAGTGAGTGAGTTAAGTAAAGTTAAAATTTTGTAATCTAATTTGGAATAACATGCAATATATAGAATATGACTAACCTAAATTGATGGTGCTAGTTTGGAGAGCATGCTTCAAGCATATGTCTTCGAGTTTAGTGAGAGATCTCTTAGCAGAATTCGCCTATAATAAAGTGATATTGGATGACTTAAAGCCTTATGTAAGAGATGTTATTAACTTTCTGTTAAATGATTTAGTGGGGTCAGACTTATTGTAAGATGCCGTTGATAAAGTGAAATTGATTAAGAAAAAAATAAAAGCAACTTAATACAGGTCAAAAATCTATAAAGACCATAAATGTTAGAGCACTAGAAATTATCATTTGGTGACCAAATATTCTTAAAGGACTCACCCATGGAAGATGTAATGAGGTTTGGAAGAAGAAAAAAGTTAAGTTTTAGTATATAGACTCTTTTGAAATCTTGAACAAAGTAGGTATAATAGTATATGGCCTAATCTTGCCATCAGGATTAAATGATGTTGATACAGTCTTTTTTGTATCAATGTTAAGGAAGTATCTCTCAAATTCTTCTCATGTTATTAGATTCCAAAAAATTCAATTAGACAAGAATTTGGCTTAATTATGAGAAAAAATTGATCTCTATTTTTGATCGACAAGTGAAGAACTTATGGTTGAAGTAAATCTCTATGGTAAAGGTTATATGGTATAATCGCTCAAGTGAAGAGACCTCTTAGAAAGTAAAGATGATATACAAAAGAGATATTCTCAATAGCTTGAGTGGTGAGGTTAATAACTATAATTTATGCCTTGACTTCATTCTCTATTTGCGACACGATGGTTTGAAATTCGGAGACCAAATTTCTTAAGGGGGAAAGAATGTAACAACCCTAATAGAAATAAAGGAGTAGAGATGTAATTGAAAGGTTTTAAGGATAAAAATGAAAACTTGTCAATATTTTTTAGGTCAAATTGTAATTTCCTAAAGGTTTAGGGGTCAAAATATAAATAATAAAATTTGCAAGGACTTCCTCTAACAATTAGCAAATTTTCAAATGGTTCGTCCATCATTTATTAAAAAAAAAGATTTTTGTGCAAATGAATTTTGTAAAACGATGATGAATAGTGTTTTGCTCCCCTCTATTTTCTCTCTTTAGATCTGGAGTACTTTCGAGCATACGATCTCAAAACTAAAGATACCACTGGATTCATGACAAAGAGTACTATGAAATTGGCTGAAGAATTTTTCAAATTAGCTGCAGAATCGCTGCAGATCAGAAGTAGAAAATTATAGAAAAGGTAAGTTCTGAAACTTTAATTTAGAGACCTTAAATTGAAAATTTGACACCGTAGATGGATTTAGGAGATAGATAAACCTTAAGATATAAAAATTTTCAGCCATCTAACAACTTTTTGCACGTCATGAATAGTAAATCCGTCTGGTATAAATAGTAATTCTGACGGTGAATAGTATTTATGACTGTAAATAGTAACCCACAGTTGATTAGTGTTGACTAAGCTCCCATATGCCAAATTTTGTGATCCCAAAGTCATTTCCTAGGTTTTTCAACCCTTTGGACTCGTTTTTGAGATCTATTTGATCAAATTTAGATTAAAAATGTGTATTTTGGAGTTGTCCAACTTGGAGCCCTTACCTTGTGAGTAGATAATTCTTTCTATGACTTACCCTATGTTCTTCTTGAACTTTAAATATATAACTGGTTTTGTTTATAAATTATATATACTTTTATATATATTTGAAATATATTAAAATACCTTATTTGTTTATTATCTAGCATATAGTTCAAGAAGAGTATGGTTTTGAAAATAGATTTTTTATTTCCTTGAAAACTAAAGTATGGTACCCGTAGTTTTATTCCTTTGACGAGGTTGACAAGGAAAGGAATAAAGTTTGACTGGTCAGATGAATATGAAAGAAGTTTTTAGAAACTCAAGGAATGTTTGACTACGACGCTAATATTGTCTATTCCTTCAGGTACCGAAGGATACATAGTATACTGTGATGCATAGAGAATTGGAGTAGGGTGTGTGTTGATGCAACATGGTCAAGTCATTGCATATGCATCCAAACAACTTAAGCCATATGAGCAAAACTATCCAACTCGTGACTTGAAAATGGTAGCAACAGTTTTTGCTCTCCAAATTTGGAGGCATTATCTGTATAGTGAGACATGCAAAATCTATACAGATCATAAAAACCTCAAATATATTTTTTAACAAAAAGATCTTAATTTGAAACAAAGACGATGGATAGAATTACTTAAAGATTATGACTGCACAATACTATATCATCCAAATAAGGCCAATGTAGTGGCTGATGCATTAAGTAGGAAGCCTATGAGTAGTTTGGCTCATATCACAATGGTAAAGAGGCTGTTGGTTAAAGAAATGCATAAGTTAGAAAGTCATGGGGTAGTATTGGAAATAAAGGAGCTTGGGACACAGGAAGAGGATGCCTATTTATGCAAGAAAATTGAAGAGTTGAAAAATGGCAGTGATGTTGAATTTACTATAGACTCTGAAAGAATTCTGATATTGGGCAAGCGAATGTGTGTACCTAATAAAGAAGAACTTAAAAAAGAGATTTTAAAGGAAGCCCATAGATCTATATATACCATTCATCTTGGGGTAACTAAAATGTATAAAGATCTAAAAAAACTATATTGGTGGGACGATACAAAGAAAGATATAGTTGATTATGTCTCTCGATGCTTAACTTGCCAGCAGGTAAAAGCAGAACATCAAAGACATACAAAAGTATATCAGTAGATAGAGATACCTAAATAGAAATGGGAAAGAATAACTATGGATTTTGTTACAGAGCTATCGCAGACACCAAAAGGGTTTGATTCAATATGGGTGATCATTGATAGGTTAATTAAATTCACACATTTTTTACCAGTGAAAACTACATACAACGTAGCTCAATATGCAAATCTATATTTGAATGAGATAGTGAGACTTCTTGGGATATCGATATTGATTATATCTGGTCGAGGATTATAGTTCACAGCTTGTTTTTAGAGAACCTTCCAATAAGCTATAGGCCAAAGTTAAATCTTAGTACTGCTTTCCTTCCTCAAATAGATGGACAGTCTAAGCGAACTATCCAAATATTAGAAGATATGCTTCAGGCATGTATGCTAGATTTTCAAGGTAGCTGGGAAAGATTCTTGCCTTTAGCTAAATTTGCTTATAACAATAGCTACCAAACTAGTATACAAATGGCCCCTTTTGAGGCATTATATGGTAGACATTGTCATTCTCTGATCAGATGGTTTGAGATGGGCGAAGCTAAGATTTTAGGGCCTGATTTGGTATAAGATGCATTTGACAAGGTAAAGTTAATTAAGGAAAGGTTATTAACATCCCAGAGTAGACAGAAAGCTTATGTTGATAATAGACGTTGACCATTAGAATTTTCCATAGGTTAACATGTTTTCTTGAAGATATATCCTATGAAAGGAGTAGTAAGATTTGGGAAGAAAGGGAAGTTAAGTCCATGGTACATAGGACCATTTGAAATTCTGGATAGAATCGGCCTAGTAGCTTTTCGTTTAGCTTTGCCACCTGAATTGGGTAATGTCCATCTAGTTTTTCATGTGTCTATGCTACGAAAATACTTATCAGATCCTACACATGTTATATAGTGCCCACAGATTCAGTTACGGGAAGACTTAAATTATGAGGAACAATTAGTAGCGATAGTAGACAAACAAGTAAAGAAATTGCATTCAAAAATAATACCTACAATGAAAGTGATATGGCAAAATACTCTTCTGAGGAGGCTACTTGGGAAAGAGAGGATGACATGTGCGCTAGATACCCACATCTTTTTGAATCATGAGGTTAGTTTTTATTGTAAATATGGAGATGAAATTCGGGGACCGAATTTCATAACGGGGAAGAATATAATATCCTATAATTTTTAAATAATAATGTTTTGCTATAAACAAATATCTTTTTATTTTAAATGATTATGTTTTACTAAAAGTAAATACGCTTTTAATTAAAATAATTTTTTGTTTTGCTTAAAATAATTATATTTGGCTTTAAATAATTTTTGTTTTATTTTTATAAATTTCTTTCTTTTAATATACATGAAGATATTTTTTTATTGTGATTTGTTTTATTAAAATTTTATCAAAAGTCGTGATTTGATATTGTAACTAGAGTTTTGCAAGAATATAAATTTGTAAAAAAATTGGGATATTTTAGGAAGAAAAATAATATTTATATGTATATAATCAAAGAATAAGTTTTAAATATTTAATTATTAAATAATAATAAGTAAAAATAGAAAGAAAAGGGGGAGGGGGAGATGCAGTGTAAAGAAGAATCAGAAACCTTCGTGAATAGTGTGAATAGTATTTTTCTCTTTTACATATTCTCTCTCTAAATCTGGAGTGCTTACTGGCCTCTGATTTTAAAACTAAAGGTACCACTAGATTTAGGATGGACAGTATTACGATTTTGACCAAACAATTTTTCAAATCAGTCGTAGAATTGTCGTAGATCGGAAGTAGAAAATCTTAGAAAAATATAAACTCTGAAACTCTTATTTAGAGACCTCAAATTGAAAATCTGATACTGTAGATAGATTCAGAAGATAGATAAATATTAGGATATGAAATTTTTCAGCCATCTGATAACATTTTATGCGTCGTGAACAGTAAATCTAGCCAGTATAAATAGTATTTTTCGATAGTAAATAGTATTTTCTGACTGTGAATAGAGTACCCAACAGTTGACCAATGTTGACTAAACTCCCATAGGCTAAATTTGGTGATTTCAGAGTCATTTCTTAGGTTTTTGGACCCTCCAGACTCATATTTGAGGTCTATTTAGTCAAATTTAGATTGAAAAAATGTATTTTGGGACTATCCAATCTGTAACCTTATCTTGTGAGTAAATAATTCTTTCTATGACTTACCCTATGCTCTTTTTAAACTTTAAATGTATAATTAATTATGTTTACAAGTTATTTATACTTTTATATGTCTCTGAAATGGATTAAATTATCTAAATTGCTTACAATTTGGTATATAATTCAAGAAGAGTATGGTTTTGAAAATGAATTTTTGAATTCATTGAATTCGTGACTTTAAATTGTATTTCTCATTATATGGTAAATGAAATATATTGTGCATGTGACATTGATATGTAAAGATATAAGATTGCTTTAGAAACGGGCATGTATATGTGATTACTCTGATCGAGAAGTTTCTGACAGAGAAATTGTACTGAGATTGAAAATTATGTATTATACTAAAACCTATGTTCTAAACGATATGACCTATATGCAAATATGATTTTTGTGAAAGAATCCTTTTGCAAACACCGTTTGCTAACAGCAGGCGATGTTAGTTCTGGTGCACCTTGATATCTCAGCTAGCAGGGGTGGTGCTAGTCTCGTGTGATGGCCAACACATGGGATATGATATGTGAAGGAGAGTGGAATGCCTCCTATCTGGGCGAGATATCGACTATATGATATGTGATTTGCACTCCTTTGTTGTGTGCTTGGAAAATTGTCCATCCCTTCGCGTGTCCTCTTAAATGGTGGTAGGGCAAACCTTAGCTGAGATGCTAAGTATAGGCAAATCCTACACCACCAAAGTACGGAAGGACTTGAACTCTGATGTGGTTCTTATATGGAATCCTCTTAATGTTTTCATGTGAAATATTTTGATACATAACAACATTTTTTTAATGATCATAAAGTACAGTATATGATTTTGGATATCTGAATATCCTTTATTTTGAAAATATTTGAAATACGGGTTCCATATAGATGTACTTCCAAACTGTATTTTCTGTGTGACAAATTTTAAAATATGAGTATATCCATATGTTGACCTAAGAGGTCATAGGAGGTATTTTCTACTCACTAAATTGTCAAACTCACTACATGATATTTATTTTTCTTTTTTCAGATAAGGATACAAAGTTTGGTCTTGCAGCTACATTGTCACGTCCCTACTTTAGGAACGCGAATACCTTTAATATCCGTTAAACTTTTTATTATACATATGCAAATGATCTCACGATAATACATATCCAAGTATTATTCAACGTTCACAAGTTTACAAAACCAATAATTATACATGCCAAGTCTATATACATCAAGTTTACAGCGGAAACAAGGATCCTGCCTATGACTTTCAAAGCAACACTAGAGTACAAATATATTACAATATATTACACTGAGAGCCTAGAAACAAGTTAGGCTCACCACTGAAGCACGACACATAGTCGGTCAAGTAGCTGTGGGACCAAATTCTGGGTCTTTATCTGAAAAATATATCAACCACGTGTAGTGAGTTTTACAACTCAGTGAGCAGATAACACCTCCTATGACTTCTCAGGTCAACATAAGGATGTACTTATATTAAAACTTATCATATCAAAATCCACCGTTCAAAAGTACATTCTTATGGGACCCACATTTTCAAAATATTCTTAGTTCAAATCACATTTTAATAGCTGTAACCATATATGATACAAATAAATCTTAAATAGATTTTGGTATGCATTAAAAATCAAATCTTTTCAATAGATAAATATGGAATGTGAGTTCATCACCCAACTGCCTCCTCACAATACCATAGTCACAATCACAGTAGGTAATCAGGGAATGTGAGTACATCACCCAACTACCTCCTCGCAATACCACTGAGTACAACTTCAATAGATCAATAGGGAATGTGAGTACATCACCCAACTGCCTCCTCACATTACCACTGTCATCATCACAATAAGTAATCAGGGAATGTGAGTACATCACCCAATTGCCTCCTCACAATACCTCTGACTACAACTTCCATCAACAGGGAATGTGAGTACATCACCCAACTGCCTCCTCACATTCCCACTACTATCACCTTCACATTACCGTCTCAAGCCATATAACCGAAAAAATTCATCAATATATATATATATATATATATATATATATATATATATATATATATATATATATATATATCTACATTCATGTAGAAAAACGACAGAGCTTTCAATCTCAGTACAAAATCGTTTATAACATATATATATATTAATGCATATTCATCAAATAGAATGTAAAATTATCAAGCAACTCGCCATGAGTTTTACGCTTGCCGTAATTATCAAGCAACTCGCCATGAGCTTTACGCTTGCTGTAATTATCAAGCAACTCGCCATGAGCTTTATGCTTGCCATTCTATTTCTTTCAGAAAATAATATGCAAAATTTTCATATCCAACAATTAATACGTGTAAAAAAAATCACATGTTCAATGTGTTTCAAAATTTATTGCAAAATCAAACTCTTCTTGAACTACATATCATATACCAAATATTTTAGACATTTCCAAACCATTTCAAGAACATATGGAAGTATAAATAACATGTAATCGTGCTCATTTATCAATGTAAAGTTGAAGAAGAGTAAAAACAAGTCATAGAAAGAATCATCTACTCACCACTTTGAAGTACAAAGTTAGACACCCTTAAAATCCTATTTTCTGATCCGAATTCAGCAAAATAAACCTCAAAACCGAGTCTGGAATGTCCGAAAACCTTGAAAACGACTCCGGATTTGCGAAATTTGGCCTCCGGGAGCTCGGTTAATGCAGGTCAACGCAAGCAGGTCCAGCTGCCACGCGCTACACGCGCCACCCAAGGAGCTACACGTGGGCTTCACTCGCCGAGGGAGATGCGGCGCGTGGGGGCGCCTGCGGTGGTGGGTCTAGCTAAAATTTGAGATCCAAAGGTTTCGGTGCCTTCTGGATCGATCTACGGTGTTAGTTTTTGCGTTTGAAAACTAAAAGTAGGAGTTTCGGGGGTTACCTTTTTGGCCGTTTTTCCCTTCAATTTTCCGGCCAATTTCCAGCCAATTCTCTAGAAACCAATCGGATGGATTTGAAGAACTCTTCGTCCTGAGTCCGTTGGTGGTGGTGGTGTCGAAATCCGAGGTCCGTAGGTGAAGAAATCTTAGAGAGAAGTTAGAGGGTTTTCGGGGATAATTTTCTGAAGAGAGATGGAGAAATCTGTCACTGACCACCTTCCGGATTGGTTGAGGCCCTTAAAATATCCCGGGGGACCTTTCTGCAAAATTTTACTTTTTGAGGGAGGTCCTTGCAAAATTTTTTTATTTACATTTTAACCCCGAAACTTTTAAGAAATTGCATTTTTTCCCCGAAACATAAATTTCTAACATTTCTTTTATAATTCTTTAATCCATGTAAATAATAACTTATTTTCACCGGGTCCTAACTCCATTTTCGAAATCCTCTCTTTAATTCCAAATTTTCCTTAATTAAAATCTCCATTTTCCAAAATTATCTCTTTTATTCTAAATTTCTTTAGTTGAACTTTCTCGTTAAACACTACAAGAAAAAGTAGATTCAGTGACAAGTTTTCAGTGACGACTAAAAATGTCGTCACTGAAAGGTACCATTCAGTGACGACTTAGCAATGTCGTCACTGAAAGGTAGATTTTCAGTGACGACTTTAGTATGTCGTCACTGAAAGATACCTTTCAGTGACGACTTTACTAAGTCGTCACTGAATGGTTTACTTAATAAAAAAAAAACAAGCGGCAAAGTTTTTCACTTACCCCCTTTTTTTCTTTTCTTCATTTCTTCCTCCCGCGGTTCTTCGCCCTTTTTTCTCTGTTCTTCATTTCTTCCTCCTGCGATTCTTCCTCCCGTGAACCCACTTCTTTGTTTTTGCTTCCATTCTTCCTCCCATAAACACTATTTCTTCCTCCCGCTTTCCCTCCACTCTGGTTTCTTCATTTCGTCCTCCCCTGAACTCTATTTCTTCCTCCCTTGAAACCCATCGTGAAGCTCTTAGATCCCCAAAATCGTGAAGCATTGTTGAGGTAGCTACCGTGAATATCAATGTTCCACTCTTGTTTGCCGTAGCACAGTAGAGAAGCATCTCAAGTGAGTATTTCTATTGTTATTCATCTGTGTATTGTGATTTGGGTTTGATTAAGTTTTGGGGTTCCTTTAATTCTTTGTTTTTTGTACTGTCTTAGCACTCTTTACTCACAAAAACGAGTCACACAGGAAACCTGCACAAAGACCCATCCTCCTCCGTGAACCATTACCCGGTACTATCTTACCACTCTATTTATTTCTGTTTGGCGAGGAAGCTTTTGGGTTTTGGTCGTTGTTTATGTTACTTTTAATTGATTGCTAGCTACCTATTATAACAGTTTCATTTCTTGATGAATTTTTCTAGTTTTGTTTTACGTTACTTTTGATCGATTGTCGTGTTTTATAACAGTTTGGGTTTTTAGCATTTTCTTCTTGCTTCCTTTTTTTTTCTGTTTCTGATTCCTTGTTTACTCGGACCAGTTGCTTTGCTGTGATTACAATTGTCATGTAAGAGTGAAAATATGTTGTAGTTCCCTTTCTAGTTCCCTAGCTAACGTGTGAGGAGACGATGGAGTTGAGTGGCTATGGCTATGGCTATGGACTACGGTATGAAAAAGAGGAAGGGCATCCGAGGCACTGCTTTGCTTTTACTTTTCATGAGGTAGGTAGGTATCCAAAGTTATTTGACGCATGGTGGTAGCAGCCAACTCAAGTCACTCGTCCTGCAGTGGCCGTGGCTGTTGGACTGCATTTAGATTCTCCCAAGTTCCAACCCCACCCCCCATGTGCTTCTTAGATGTGACAATTTTTTTTTGCAGTCACGGGAGCACCATCATATGCTTTTAACCTCCAATTCTTTACAATTAAATACCCTTTTTTTGCAGTCACGGGACAACATTGTTCTGTTTCTCAGTTGATGGGAAAACAACAAATAAACAGGGGACTAAATGGTTACTTGATTCAAAGGGAAATAATGTCTAAAAAAATAAACTCAAAGGCTCAAATAGGCCTCGAGGATTGATAATAAACCTACCATGAAAAGAACTTTGAATGTGAATGAAAGAAAAGGTTGGAATTATAATTGCAAAAGGACTTGAAGATTTGAGGTAGTTATAGTAATGGATAGAGAATATTTTTTGAGACATATATCATCATATTGATTGCTATGATTCGGAAAGCATATAGTATGATTTTCCTTATCAAAATCTCTATATACTTTCCAATCCTTAATGAATTATGTGTTTTGAAAGTATTTATGCAAATTTGTGTTAGTTCTTTTTATGACATACTTAGTACAATTTAGATTTAACCACCCACTTGACTCATTTGACATTGGTTTTGGAGATATTACAACAAAATGGTTTGATAGTCAGCAAGAAGATATGCATGTTTGCCCAACCCAACTCAAATATGATAGCCACATCATATTAAAGGAAGAAGTATAGGATGATCCTGAAAGGATTCGTAGCATGATGCAATGGTTCACCCTTGAAGACTTGATGGCTCAAAAGGGGTTTTTGGTTTAGACAGGATACTAACAAAATGCATAAAACAATATAGTAAAATTGTTGCTTCTTTCACTAATGACTTAAAAAAGATGCTCTTTAAAGCTCTTAAGGATGTCTTGATTATTGTTTTAGTTTTGGCAATGCCAAATTTCACTTTTTCCTTTGAGATAGAGCAATGCTTCTAAGAAAGGTGTGGGGCTGTGTTGATGCTAAAAGGTAGTTCATTAAAGTTTAGAAATTTACCTACTCTATTTTGTTGGGGATAAGTCCAAATAATGGGCAGAATCTGATTTAGCTCCTCATAGAATATATCTATGGGTATGAGCCCATTTAAAGCTCTATATGGAAGACAAGTCCAACGTTATTTAAGATGTCTAAGGTCCTGTTTATAGTGGAGGGAGCTAATGAAATCATTTAAGCCCATAATTTGATCTTGGAAGAACTCAAAAGAAAATGTAGATAAAGTACTAGAAAAATGAAATCTTTTGCAGACTAGAAATGTCTAGACATTTCCTATGACCCATGTGATTAGGTTATATAGATATTTTGCTGTGATCAGTGTTCTAAATTCTTTGCTCCTAAACCAGCTTAATTATTATATGAGTACACCAGCGAAAAAAACATATTAATTATTATTTGAAATGGTTTATTTAATATTCCATCACAGAACCCAGCTATAAACCACTTGCATGTAGGGATTTGGAATCATCCGTCTGGATTTTCTCTTTTTCTTTTTTAAAAAGGGGTATATTATATATAGCACAACCAAAGATGACCTAAATTTGTAACTGATGATGATAGGATATAGCACAGTAAGGTTTCTTGCACTAGTTAAATTAAAAGATCCTTCTCTAGTGGACGTGGGCCATAAGACAGGAAACCTTTGTTTTGTTTTAATCATAGGATATGACCCTTGAAATGCATAGTCTCCTGGTTAATTTTAATTTGTGCAAAAAGAAATGAAAGATGAAAGTTCAATTGTGGGTATGCAAGAGGAGCTCAACCAATTTGAAAGAAATTAAGTTTGGACCATGATGCCATGACTAAAGCCATGGCATAGGATATTAATAATTTTAGTTTAAAGCCAACTAAAAAAAGTCAAAAGGTTTATTATAGGATTATAAAGAAATGAATTCACTCACCCGAGTTAATTACCCACATGCCTGCAGTAGACTTTAATTAATCATATTTAGTGTTTTGGTTAGGTATAGCCAATGCTTTAGAGACTGTATTCGATAATTACCCACAAGGCAGTGGCAACTTATTTATTTTGAAATTTTAGATGGAATGTATTTGATAGTATCCATGTTTTGGTCATTATTGACATTTTCATTAAATTCAAAGAAAGATGACTACCATTACAAAGTGGTTCACTTTCTTTTTGAAATGAAGCCCAAACCAATAGGTTATGGTTCACTTTATTTTTGGAATAGAATGAAGCCCAACTTTGAAGTACTACAATTACAAAGTGGTTAATTATTTAGCGAAGTTGTATAATATAGGACTTTGATGATGGCTAGTGGATGGTTTTTCATTGAAGAGCATAACATGATAATTTTCATCCTTATTAAGTCTAAGGTTGTAGGCCCTCATTCTATACTATTTTTTTGGATCCTTATCTAGAGTTCTAGACCGATGGATTGAACTCATTTATTTGTTGGATCATCTATGCATGCAAGACTAATCATATTGCAAGCTCTCTTACATAACAAGTTTTCTTCTTAGGATTATGATATTTCTTTAATGTGTCTAAATACTTTGTTATTTTTCTTTTCCAATTGCTCACTTTGACTCTGGCCAAAATTGTAGGAAATTAAATGGATAAGAGTTGGTTGACAATTGGAAATAGAGCTGATCGAAGGTACATAAAAGGGCTGGATGAATTTCTTGAGTGGGCATACAGTCAACCGAGGGTCGGTAGTAGAATTAGGTGCCCATGTAAAAAATGTAGGAACGTGGTGTTCAAAGTTAGACATGAAGTACGGTTTGATATGTTAAAAAATGGTTTTTGTAATCATGTGCTTGAGTTTCAATTGACTTTGTTAGTATGGTTCATATTTGAGGGTTCAATATCAAACTGAATATTGTCTTCCTGTTTGGTTACTGGAATGTTTATGTTGTGAATCCTAATTTTTACTGGAATGTTTATATTTGGACACTGGATTTGGCCTAGGCAAGTTCTTACTGGTTTTATATATCTTACTTAATTGCTATATTTTTCCCCCTCATTTGAGCTTGATTGACATACCTATTAAGTGTCATATGTGATATTAATTTTGTTGAATTTGATAATATTTAATATTTTCATGATTTTTTTCATGTTAGAAGTATTTATTTATTTATTTACATTAAACTTGTCAAGTTATATACTAATTTATTACTATGATATGAACAGGGACAAATTCCATTGGGCCTTGTGGGTAGTGCTGCACCAAGTTCTGCAAATAATGAAATATCAACGTCTCCCAGAGAGCCACCAAGTTAATTATTTGTAATTTGTTGATATTCTATTATGTATAATATTTTCTATTAACAAACATGTTGTATCAGAGAATTATGTATATCGTTTGAAATTATATATAGAACTTTATTATTCTTGCTCTTCTTGACTTTTATTCATATAACATATTTCTATTCAAATGGCAAATAAAAATATTCTCAAATATATATATATATATATATATATATATATATATATATATATATATATATATATATATATATATATATATATATATATATATATATATATAGGATTCAGTGGCCACAAATGTTGTCACTAAAAATTTTGAACAAGTTTTAGTGACGACATAAGTGGTCACTAATAATAAATTTAAACATTCAATGACGACTTATGTCGTCACTAAAGATATGTTTCAGTGACGACTAAAAAAGTCGTCACTGAAAGGTTCATCTGAAATGAAAATTTTCTTGCACATTTTCAGTGACGATTTTTCATAGTCGTCACTGAAACATGTTTTACTGAAAGGTTCATCTGAAATGAAAATTTTCTTGCACATTTTCAGTGACGATTTTTCATAGTCGTCACTGAAACATGTTTTTAGTGACAACATAAATCGTCACTGAAAGATACTTTCAGTGACGATTATTAGTGTTGTCACTGAAAATATACCTTCTGTGACAACTAAAGTAGTCACTGAATATAAGGCTTCAGTGACGACTATGAAAGTCGTCACTGAATGTGATGTTTCAGTGACAATTATAGGGTTTTAGCGACAAAACTAAGGACAATTAGTGGCGAAATAGTCGTCACTGAAAGTTGTTTTCAGTGACGACTTGTTTAAGTCGTCACTGATACCTTCAGCAACGGGTTTTTCAACGACCAGTTGGTGACGACCAAAAGTCGTCACTGAATGTCTTCAGTGACGAAATTTGGACTTTCAGTGACGACTTTTGTCGCCACTGAAGCCCTGTTTTGTTGTAGTGAAATTTACGGCTATTACATACATGATCAACTAGGTGTTATATTCTTTGGTTGAGCCTATGTTGCTTCTAAAACTCACACTGTTTAAATTATTTTATATTTGTATTTCAGAGTATACTTTGAACGCTACAGACAGGATCCCTACTTCTGTTGGAATATGTGTATAAGGACTTAGCCTGTATATTTGGTTATATTAGAGAACTTGTAAATATATGTTATTAATCCTGATATGTGATATACTTGAAGTAAGTATGCAATAGAATAAGGTTCAAGTTATCTACTATTCGTGACAATTGTATTCCATTAAATTGGGGGCAATATAGGTGTGTGTGTGTGTGTGTGTGTGTGCAAGCGCTACTATTCGTGACAATCGTGTTCCCTTAAATTGGGGGCTATGTGTGTGTGTGTGTGTTTGTGTGTATTAAGGGTTTTAGTCAACAAAAAAATTTATTGGTAGATAAATACAATTCCGTGTGTAGACAAGATTCACCTTATATAGAATATTATTTTTAAAGTTAAAAGACATTTTTACTCTTTCTCTAACTTGAATTTTATAATTTTTTTCATTTTTAATATTTTATTTAATTACATATTTATTTTCTTGTTTTTGTAGGATAAATTTGGTAGAGGTAATTTTAAAAAATTGTCAGGGATTTTCAGAAATGTTGCCATGAATTGTAAAAAGATTACATTCTTAAGAATGTAAGAATAAATTCTTAGAAATATTTGCAATAAACTAACAATATAAATATTATACTTTAAAAAATGTGTGCATTCCTATAAATCCTTAATTTCATGATCCAAACACTTAAAAAAGATGTGAAAATAGTGGTACTACCTAAAATGAAAAAGACATGATCATTATCAATCCCTGAAGATTTTCTCCACCATCACTAGCGTAATCCTCTTTGTTAACACGAAATATTTTCTGTAAATATTTTCTTAAATAAGTAAACAAAGAAATTTGTAAAATAATTTTTTAGTATCATCATTAATTGACCGATAGTATTTTAATAATTTCTAAAGAGATTTATTTTTTCTTAATTATATGAACTTTTCTTGATTGATTTGAATTTAAATACGAAATTTTTTTAATTTTATAAAATAAATATATTTATTTCCTGAAAATTAAAAAATGTATATGAGAAATATTATTAATTACCAAACACACTGTTATTTTACAATAGAAAAGGGGGAAAAGGGGAAGAGGAAGAACCGAACAAATACAAAAACCGTTAGCATTAGTTATGAATTTTATGATCATTTATTTAAGAAATTTTAATTTCTATAGAAGCAGCCTTCTATAGACCCAACTCTTGACCAGTCAAAGTCATTGTTAAAAGAAATCAAATGTGCCAAAATGAGAGGTTTGTTCGTACTGTCCTTATTAATTAGTAAGAGTCAACAAATTTGACTAATGATAGTGCTAGAATTGTCCGTTTCAAAAGCTTTCGGTTTGTTCACTTCTACAAGCAAAAGTCTGATTGGACGTTATGGTAATCCGAAATTTGTAAATATCGAATACTAAAAGACATGCACGCTATCTGCAAGTTTATAATTCGAAAAATAAGCAACTTGTAGCTCAGCAGTTGATAGATGTATATAATATTAAAGGGTTAAGTTTGTTTTAAAAAAATATGAAAAAGACATGAACGTCACGCAATCAATCCCTGAAGATTTTCTCCACCATCATGATCGTAATCCTCTTTGTTAACGCGAAATATTTTTTTTATAAATATTTTCTTAAATAAGCTAAACAAAAGAAACGTGTAGAAGAAATTTTTGGCATTTTCATTAATTGACCGATAGTATCTTTATAATTCCTGAAGTCACTGTCACACTTAAAAATCAAATAGCATCTATTGCTATCATAGGCAACTTGATTTGAATTTAAATATGAAATTTTTTTAATTTTATAAAATAAATGCATTTATTTCTTAAAAGATAAAAAAATGAACATTAGAAATAGGAGTGTTCGCGGTGCGATTCGGTTCGGTTTTGGAGGTTTAACCAAATCGAACTATTCATACAAAACTAAAAAAAAATTAGACCTAATCGGTTTGTTTAAAATTTAAAAAATCGAACCAAACCGAACCGCTCAAAAGCGGTTCGGTTTGGCGGTTTTGGAAGCCCATTTCAATAAAAAAAATTTTTGTCCATTTTAACAATTTTTTTTATTTCCGCACTTTTTTTTGGTCCATTTCGTTTTTTTGGCCCATTTCACATTCTGGGCCTCACATGGCCCAGAGATAAATTTAGAACTTACATAACATGGCAGTCGGTTCGGTCCGGTTTGGTTGAAAATTTTTTTCCAACCGCAAACCGAACCGAACCGCTCAGTTCTCTCTAAAATAAAACCAATCCAAACCGCTCAAGATCGGTTTTGTTCGGTTTTTTGATGGTTCGGTTGGTTTTGTTCGGTTTTGTTCAATTTTGTACACCCCTAATTAGAAATATTATTAACTACCAAATGCACTGTTACTTTACGATAGAAAAGGGGGGAAAAGGAAGAGGATGAACCAAAATGAATACTAAAATTGTTTGCATTAATTATGAATTTTGTGATCATTTATGTTAGAAATTTTAATTTCTATAGAAGTAGCCTCATACAGGCCCAGCTCTTGCTCAGTCAAGTCATGGTCCAAAGAAATAATTAAATGTGTCAAAAAATGGGAGGTTTGTTGATATTGTTATTATGAATAATTATGAGGCTACAGCCTGTCCAGAAAAAAAATTATGAGGCCAGATGATCTAACTAATGATAGTGCTAGATTTGTTCATTTCGAAAGCTTTCAGTTTCTTCACTTTTGGAAGCAAAAGTCTAATTGGCAGCAGGTTCAAACTTGAAACCAACAACTATGAAGGGTTCTTCGGTTTACTGTAATGGAGTGTTGGGAATGAAAAAGGAAACCTAAATAGGTTAACAGTGTTCGATGCTAATTTTGAAAAATAGAAATGGCTATCAATTTTTTCTTTTAATCTCTATTTATTTTGTCGAAAATTTATTTCAAGAAAATATTTTGAGATGTAAATTTTGTGTGTGTGTGTTTATTTTGTAAAAAGAATAAATAATTTCCTTGAAAAAAGTTTCTTAAAATAAGTAAGGAAACCATTTCTAATTTTTGCTCCAACCAAACACTATTATTTTACCACCAGTACTACGCCCAGTGTTGTCCATTGTGATTAATTAATTGAACTTGAGTGCAAGTAATAATTTTGAAGACGATCCGAGCCTTGGCTTAAGTTATAATTCAAAAAGTTTAATAAAAAAAAATGTTTGTTTATAAACAAATTTGGGCCAGGCCTATGAGTTTAAATTCGGAAATCAAAAATAAAAAATTTAAAAATGCACAGGCCGGCCACTTCATCATTATTGTCCATCGTTTGCCATATTTTATATTTCATGTAATCCAAACAAAATATTTCATGATTTTTTTTCTAATAAAACAAACAAAAGAAAACATTGTTATATGTGGAAAAAAATTTATTTTCTGAAGAAACTAGTGGAACCTTAACGAAAATTTAAACTCAAATATAATTACATGTCTAAAAGTTACAAGACCTAGCATATCTCATTATCATTTCAATTATTACACGAATGTTTTACTTCAATTTTTTTAAAAAAATTTAATCAAATTGCGACATTCAAAATATCAAACTATAGAAAATGAAAAAAAATTCTAAATTTTTATATCTATTATCGAAAAATGAAAATAAATTACTTTCATTTTCATTTTATATCAAATTAGGAATTTATTGTATTTCGTATTATAAATAAGTTTCATCTTAGTTTTAGTACTTTAGTCTAATAGGATTTCAAACAATAAATTTGAAAATGATAAAAAAAAAATAACAACAAATTAATATATATATATATATATATATATATAAAGGCGTGGGAAAGAAGAAAAGAAAGAAAAGTGGAGCTCATGGGATTGGAATTTCCTTTAAGTGAAAATTTTGTTTATATGACTTCGTACAGTGTTTTTGTTTATATTGCAGGCATCAAGTTGTGTGTCTTAAGCTAATTATACTATTGCATTAATATTTTGTTTAGCATATATTATGAACATAATAAATTTCTTATAGAGATATCCTAAGTATTGAAAGAGAATCAGAATAGTGAATAATTCTTACTTAGCACCTCCCATACACTTGCCTCAGCCTCGACTGGTTCTTCTGCATGCACCCGTTTAACAATAATCACAAAACAAGGATGGAATATTTAGTTTAATAATCAGTTGTAGGCCTATATAATTATGCTATTGTATTAATATTTTGTTTAAGGCCCGTTTGGAATAGTTGTAATTTTTCAAAAACTTTCTGCTCCAATTGTTGTGAAAGTTGCGCTTGTCAAAAAGCATAAGAAGTAAAAGTTATAAAACGTACAGAATACTTCCAATTAACCAGAACAAAGTTGATAATTGATGAATCTAAATATAGAATCTAATGGTGACTAGCTAGACTTGTTAATTAGACAGAATATTAATATATTACGAGCATAATAAATTTTGTTTACCGATATATTAAGTGTAGAAAGAGAAACAGAGTAGTGAATTTACAGGCAGTTGAGAGAAGGAGAAGGAAAAAGCACAACCCAGCAAGCGATTTTCTTTCCATGATTACCTCAAATTGCTCTTATCAGATCAAAGTGCATAAGAGGAATGAGCTTGGGTTAATATATATATATAGAGAAAGGTACATAGCTTGGTGGGAACTCGAAAATTAATGTGACGCAGATAGGTTAACTGATATGAATCTAAATAATATATCATTCTTACTTTTCAGTGTTTGGCCAAAAGACAAAAAATAATAAATAAATATTATAAAAGCTGAGTTTAAATGCCACTTTTTGTTCCTCCCAGAAAATATACACTAATTAATTTGGGGTCATTTGGATCCTCTTTTTAGCTTTTTGCCATCTACAACCTTCCATTCATTTAGGCATTCAGGCATATATGTAATTAGTTTTAGTTAAATTTGCCAGTGTACGTTTAAATTCAGTAGAATTAATTCTATGGAAGAAGAATTAATTATTTTATTTGAAAGATAAAAAGCTACCCATCAAAAGTTTGATTAAAGGTCCAAAAGATAAGTTTGAGATTGCATCTAAAATATTCTTGAAAAGATGCGATGGCATGAAAATGTCTGAAAAAACAGAAGTTTAAAATATATTAAAAAATGGATTAGTAGCTAGTTGTCATATCTCAAACTTATTAAAAGTTTACCACTAATTAAAAAAAGAAAATTTTACCTGTTGGTCAAAACAAATTATCATATGATTTGTGAACAAAGGTCATAAAAACAAACAACCTCTAAAATAGTAAAAACTATTTGCAAGAAAATGTTTAGATTTGTAAATTAAAATAAACACTAATTGATCACGTGTGCATGTAATATTTAACCAGAAAAGTGGACGATGCTACTTTCTAGAAATGGCAGCATATTATCTCTAACTTTTGCATTGTCTCTATACTCAAAAAAAGAAGCACGCTCATCAATGCCCGGTGATTTTTTCTACCATGATTATCGTAATCCCCTTTGCCAAGACCCAGTAATTTCTTCAAACATTTTCTTAAGTAAGTTAAACATAAGAAAGAAGACTTTTAAATATTTAACCGTATGAAAATATTGAAAGAGTATGGTCTCTCCTTGTCTGACTGGTAGGGGTTCTCTCGTTCAAGCAACTAAACATATTCCGATACTTAATATCTCGTAAGAGCTGACTGTTCGGTTACTTTAGTAGATCTAGAAGGTAAGAAATGATAGAGTTTTTAAAACAAAATCGTGGATTCCAATACCAGTTGTTAGTAAGGCAATTGAATGTACTGAATAATACAGCTATTGTGCTCTTTTGATATTAGTCTTGATACTGTGTTCTAGTCTCTAGTTGAATTGCTTGCTTGCATTTGATCATCTAGATTCTAGTTATCTATTAGTTCTTTTAGTAAAACTTGATTGTTCCCTTTGAACTATATGTAAGTCTTTTCCTATTGTTGTGTTTGGGTGGTGTGGTCCTTTCTTTTTTTTTAATGAAATTATGTTATCTTTTGATGAAGAAAAGTTAAACACAAGAAACGTTTAAAATAACTTTTTAGCATTTTCATTAAACGACCGATAGAATTTTTTTAATTTCTCATAAGAATAATTTTTTTCCTAATTATATGATCCTTCTCAAGTATTGGTAATCAATTTTAAAAATCAAATAACATTTATTGGTGCTATAGTCAATTCAATTTGAAATTAAATATGAAAAGTTTTAATTTCATAAAATAAATTTATTTATTTTTTAAAAATAAATTTAAATATAAAAATTAGAAATATTAATAATTACCGAACACACTCTTACTTCAAGTTAGAAAAGGGAAAAAAACAGAAGAGGATGAACCAAAATAAATACAAAAAATGTTGGTATTAATTATGGATTTTATGATAATTTATGTGAGAAATTTTTACTTCTATAAAAGCAGCCTTATATAGACCCAACTCTTGATCAGTCAAATTCATGGTTATTAGAAATGAAATGTATCAAAATGGGAGGTTTGATTGTTTTGTCATTATGAATTATTACGAGGCAACAAGGCTGACTAATGATAGTGCTATAAATTGTTCGTTTTCAGTTTCTTCACTTCTACAAGAAAAAGTATAATTGGGAGCAGTTGGACACGTGAAACTACCAACTATGAAGAAAAAATTTCTTTGAAGAAAGGAGGGAGAAGTAGGTACCAGATCGTGGAAGATATTTGATACCAAATTATAATATTGAAAAAACCACCAAGCATATTGAACGTTAATGTAATAGCTGTAAAGTTAACGAGAAAGTTCAACTAAAGGAATTTAGAATAAAAGAGATAATTTTGGAAAATGGAGATTTTAATTAAGGAAAATTTGGAATTAAAACAAAGGATTTCAAAAATGGAATTAGGACACGGTGAAAATAAGTTATTATTTATATGGATTAAAGAATTATAAAAGAAATGTTAAGAATTTACGTTTCGGGGCAAAAATGCAATTTCTTAAAAGTTTCGGGGTTAAAATATAAATAAGAAAAATTTGCAAGGACTTTCCGCTAAAAGTGAAATTTTGCAGAAAGGTCCCCCGAGATATTTTAAGGGCCTCAATCACTCCGGAAGCAATCATTCGCAGATTTTTCCATCTCTCTTCAGAAAACTCTCCCCGAAAACCCTCTAACTTCTCTCTAAGATTTCTTCGCCTACGGACCTCGGATTTCGACACCACCACCACCAACGGACTCAGGACGAAGAGTTCTTCGAATCCATCCGATTGGTTTCTGGAGAATTGGCCGGAAATTGGTCGGAAAATTGAAGGGAAAAACGGCCAAAAAGGTAACCTCCGAAACTCCTACTTTTAGTTCTCAAACGCCAAAACTAACACCGTAGATCGATCCAGAAGGCACCGAAACCTTTGGATCTCAAATTTCAGGCCGATCCACCACCGCACGCTCCCCCACGCGCCGAATCTTCCTCGGAGAGTGACGCCCACGCGCAGCTCCTCGGGCGGCGCGTGTAGCGCGTGGCATCCGAACCTCCTCGCGTTGACCTGCGTTGACCGAGCTCCCGGAGGCCAAATTTCGCAAATCCGGAGTCGTTTTCAAGGTTTTCGGACGTTCCGGACTCGATTTTGGGGTTTATTTCACTGAATTCGGATCAGAAAATAGGATTTTAAGGGTGTCCAACTTTGTGCTTCAAAGAGGTGAGTAGATGATCCTTTCTATGGCTTGGTTTTACTCTTCTTGAACTTTACATTGATAAATGAGTATGATTACATGTTATTTATACTTCCATATGTTCTTGAAATGGTTTGGAAATGTCTGAAATATTTAATATATGATATGTAGTTCAAGAAGAGTTTGATTTTACAATAAGTTTTGAAACACATTAAGCATGTGATTTTTACACGTATTTTGCATGACATGGCAAAGAAAATATGTTATACATGTGACATTGATTTTATACAGTAATATGTTTGCCTCGGATGTGGGCATTTATACATGATTCCCCTGAATGGGAAGTTTTGACAGATGAATGTACTGAGACTGATAGTCTGTATTACATTGAGAATTTTATACTATAATATATGGCATATACGCATATGATAATTTTTGTGGAGGAATCCTATTGGAAACACTGTCAGCTAACAGCAGGTGATGTTAGCCCTGGTGCGCACCTTGATTGCCTCAGCTAGCAGGGGGGGTGGTGCTAGCCTCGTGTGAGGGCCAACACACGGGAGAATATATGTGAAGGAGAGCGGAATGCCTCCTATATATGGGCGAGATGCCAGTTATGAGATGTTATTTTGCCTTCCCTTGCTGTGTGCTTGGGAAAGACCCATATAGAGTCCCTTCGCGTGTCCTCTTGAATGGTAGTAGGGCAAACCTCAGCGGGATGCTGAGTTTAGGCAAATCCTATACCACCAAAGTACGGAAGGGGTCAAACTCTGATGTGGTGGTTCTGATATGGGATCCTCCGAATATTTTAACAGAAATGTTTTGATGCATAGCATAATTTGATTAATAATTTCACAGTATTGAATATGATTTTGAACTTGATATGAGCATTGTTTATACAGTATCGCATACAGTTTGAAAGACTTGATTATGATTTTTGAACAGAGAATATTTGAAAATGCGGGTCCCATAAGAATGTACTTCTGAACGGTATATTTTGATCTGATAAGTTTTACAATATGAGTACATCCTTATGTTGACCTGAGAAGTCATAGGAGGTGTTATCTGCTCACTGAGTTGTAAAACTCACTACACGTGGTTGACATATTTTTCAGATAAAGACCCAGAATTTGGTCCCGCAGCTACTTGACCGACTAGGTGTCGTGCCTCAGTGGTGAGCCTAACTTGTTTCTAGGCTCTCAGTGTATTATATTGTAATATATTTGTACTCTAGTGTTGCTCTGAAAGTCACAGGCAGGATCCTTGTTTCCGCTGTAAACTTGATGTATATAGATTTGGCATGTATAATTATTGGTTTGTTTGTAAACTTGTGAACGTTGAATAATATTTGAATATGTGTTATCGTGAGATCATTTGTACATGTGTAATGAAAAGATTTTCGGATAGAAACGGTATTCGCGTTCGTAAAGTACGGACGTGACAAGTTGGTATCAGAGCATTAGGTTTCCCTGTGACAATCAGAGCAAGGGATTCTTTAGTAGGACCTTTAGTATCGATATGAGCCGGACATATTTATACTTCAGGTGCTGCTGAGAGAATCTATAGGATATTCACTTCCTTTCCAAGTGTCTTTAAATTCCTTGAGTAAAGTTTGAATACATGTGTCTTAAAGAGGTGTTTTATTCTGTATAGTTAATGATGCCGCCAAGAACTAGAGCGGTCACTAGAGAAGAAGCTGTAGATCGTGCACCCTCTACAGAAGAGTCTGCACAATCTACAATACCAGTACAAAGAGGCCGTGGTAGAGGCCGACCTATAGGAAGAGGAAGAGGTAGAGGTAGAGGACGTGCACGGGGTTTGAGAACCCCAAGACAAGGAGAACAGACTCCTGTACCTGATAGAGTTCCTGAGGAAAGAGTAGAAGCCCCTCAGGAGCCACCTGATAGAAACGCTGATATGATTGCTGGTATCCATAGAAGTTTAGAAACATTGGCTGGATTTATAGTGGAACAGGGTAGAAGGGAAGGCCAGCCAGCAGAACATGATCCTGAAGTGCAAGAACTGGGAAGAACAGCTGACCAAGAGGATAAGCTGAGAGGGATTGAGGTGTCATTACCGCAATTCCTTAAGTTAAAACCTCCGACTTTTTCTGGGTCAGATGTTCAGGAAGATCCACAGATCTTTATTGATGCTGTGGAACGAATTTTCAGAGCTTTGGGGTGCTCTAGTAGAAGATCCGTGGAGTTGGTGTCTTTTCAACTATCTGATGTGGCCCAAGTTTGGTTTGAGACATTTGTACAAGGACGGGCAGCTGTTTTACCACCAATGGAGTGGAACGAATTTAAGGAAGCATTTATGAATCGCTTTCTACCAACAAGTGAAAGAGACAAGAGGGCCAGAGAGTTTGAGGAATTGAAACAAACACCAAACATGTCAGTTTCTGAATATGACATTCGTTTTACCCGATTGTCCAGATATGCACCATACCTGGTCCCAACTGAAAAGGATAGAATTAAGAGGTTTGTTTTGGGATTGATACGCCCCTTGTTTAAGTCAGTGGGTCCTCAGATGGATCATTTTTCAACTTATTCAGCAGCTGTGAACTGTGCTAGGATGATGGAAACACGAGAGCAAGCTGACATAGAAAGTTTTAAGAGAAGGAAGAGAGATCGAGATAGTAATGTCCAGACTAGATCTAATCCTACTGTTAGTGGGTCAAGATTTCAAAATCCACAGCGTTTTAATCAAGCAGGAGCTGGTAGTTCTAACCAGCCATCAGTTAATATTATCAAGCAGAGAATGTTCCAAAGAGATATGAGACCCCCGAGTCAGCAAGACTCAAGATCTATTCCACTATGTCCACATTGTGGTAGGTCCCATACTGGACAATGTCGCAGAGAAACTGGTGCATGTTTTAAGTGTGGACAAATGGGTCATCTGATGAGGAATTGTCCACAACTGCGAAGTTTTAGTCAAGCAACAGTGCAACCAGCTTTACCCCCTGCATCTGTGCCAGCACGACCTATTCGAGCAGCCTCGGTCCAAGCAAGTAGTGTGGGTCCTGGTAGAGGATCAGGAAATCGAGGGCGAGAACCAGCTCGTGTTTTTGCCTTGACACGACAGGATGCTCAGGCCTCAAATGCAGTTATGACAGGTACATTATCAGTATGTTCCCATAAAGCATATGTTCTGTTCGATCCTGGTTCTACTCATTCTTATATATCACCATGCTTTGCTAAGAACTTGGATAGAGATCCTGCTAGCTTGCATTGTTCTTTCATGGTTGCTACTCCTATGGGAGAACTTCTAGTAGTAAATGATGTGTATAAATCATGTGAGATTTCGATAGAAGGCAAGGAGACTCTTATAGATTTGATAGTTCTAAATATGATAGACTTTGACGTGATTTTGGGAATGGATTGGTTGGCATCATGCCATGCCATTCTAGACTGTCATCATAAGGTGATTAAGTTTAATGTACCTGGAGAACCTTCCTTTATGATACAAGGAGATTGTAGTAAGAAGTCTAGTAATTTAATTTCAGCCTTAACAGCTCATAAACTGTTACGAAGAGGGTGTCAGGGATATCTGGCAATAGTCAAGGATGTTGATATGAAGTATACAAGTTTAGAGCAAGTTCCAGTAGTTAAAGAATTTCCTGATGTATTTCCTGAAGAGTTGCCAGGTTTACCACCAGACCGAGAGATTGAGTTTAGTATTGACCTTCTCCCTGAAACACAACCAATATCCATACCTCCTTATCGGATGGCACCTGCAGAACTCAAGGAATTAAAGGAACAATTACAAGATTTATTAGATAAAGGTTTTATTCGACCCAGTACATCTCCCTGGGGTGCTCCTGTTCTCTTTGTGAAGAAAAAGGATGGATCTTTACGTCTATGTATTGACTATAGGCAGTTGAACAAAGTGACTATACGAAATAAATATCCCTTACCCAGAATAGATGATTTGTTTGATCAGTTACAGGGTGCTCAATGGTTTTCAAAAATTGATTTGAGATCTGGGTATCATCAACTGAAAATAAAGAAGGAAGATATTTCAAAAACTGCTTTTAGAACTCGGTATGGGCACTACGAGTTCTTAGTAATGCCATTTGGTTTAACGAATGCCCCAGCTGCATTTATGGATTTAATGAATAGGGTATTTAAACCTTTCCTAGACCAGTTTATTATTGTATTTATCGATGATATTCTGGTGTATTCAAAGAGTTCAGAGGAGCATGAGCAACATTTAAGGATAGCTTTGCAAACCCTAAGAGAACATCAATTGTATGCTAAGTTTTCAAAGTGTGAATTTTGGCTTAGTAATGTTACATTCCTAGGGCATGTGGTTACCAAAGAGGGTATTCATGTTGATCCCAAAAAGATAGAAGCAGTACAGTAATGGCCACGCCCCACGACAGTTACAGAGATTCGTAGCTTTCTTGGGTTAGCAGGATATTATCGTAGATTTGTTAAAGATTTTTCAAAGATAGCTGCTCCTTTGACCAGGTTGACTAGGAAAGGAATAAAATTTGAGTGGTCTGATGCTTGTGAAAAGAGTTTTCAGAAATTAAAGGAGTGCTTAACTACAGCCCCAATCCTTACCATTCCTAAGGATACAGGAGATTACGTAGTATACTGTGATGCATCTAGAGTGGGTTTAGGCTGTGTGTTAATGCAAAATGGAAGAGTAGTTGCTTATGCATCTAGACAGTTGAAGACGCATGAACAGAATTATCCCACCCATGATTTAGAGATGGCAGCTGTAGTATTTGCTCTAAAGATTTGGAGACATTACCTGTATGGAAGAACTTGTGAGATTTATACAGATCACAAGAGCCTCAAGTATATTTTTCAACAGAAGGATCTTAATTTGAGGCAAAGAAGATGGATGGAGCTACTGAAAGACTATGACTGTACGATTTTGTATCATCCAGGTAAAGCAAATGTAGTAGCTGATGCTCTAAGCAGAAAGTCAATGGGAAGTTTGGCTCATATAGCAGAGGTGCGACGACCATTGTTAGAAGACATCCATAAGTTAGAAAGTAAGGGAATAAGGTTTGAAATAAAAGAACCGGGAATATTATTGGCTCATGTGCAGCTCCAATCTTCCTTAGTTGAGCAAATCAAAGCCGATCAAGACAAGGATGCTAATTTGCTCAAGATTAAGAGTGAAATGAAGGATAGTAAGGATTCTGAATTCTCGGTGGATACTGAAGGGATATTAAGATACGGTAGACGATTGTGTGTTCCAAATGTTCATGATTTGAGAAAACAAGTTTTGGAGGAAGCACATCGATCTACATATACCATACACCCGGGAATGACAAAGATGTACCAAGACATAAAGGAATTGTATTGGTGGGATGGTATGAAGAGGGATATTGCGGAATATGTTTCCCATTGTTTGACGTGCCAGCAGGTAAAAGCTGAACATCAACGACCTGCAGGTTTACATCAGCGAATAGAGATACCAGAATGGAAGTGGGAGAGAATTACTATGGATTTTATCACTGGATTACCAAGAACTTCCAAGGGAAATGATTCTATCTGGGTCATTATAGACCGCATGACCAAGTCAGCACACTTTCTGCCTGTGAAAACAACCTACAATGTAGCTCAGTATGCCAGGCTCTATTTAAATGAAATAGTTAGGCTACATGGAGTTCCTATATCAATTATATCTGATCGAGGGCCGCAGTTCACGGCACGATTTTGGAAAGCTTTTCAAGAAGCATTAGGAACGAGATTGGACTTGAGCACAGCTTTCCATCCGCAAACTGATGGTCAGTCTGAGCGTACGATTCAGATTTTAGAAGACATGCTTCGAGCCTGTATTTTTGATTTTGGTGGAAGTTGGGATATGTATTTGCCTTTGGCTGAATTTGCATATAATAATAGCTATCAGACTAGTATACAGATGGCCCCATTTGAAGCTTTGTATGGTAGACGGTGCAGATCTTCCATTGGATGGTTCGAAGTGGGCGAGGCTAAACTTATAGGGCCAGATCTTGTACAAGAAGCACTGAACAAGGTAAAGCTGATTAGAGACAGGCTGCAGGCAGCTCAGAGCAGACAAAAGGCATATGTTGACAATAGACGAAGGGAGTTAGAATTTTCAGTGGGTGAACAAGTGTTCCTGAAAGTCTCACCCATGAAAGGAGTGATGAGATTTGGAAAGAAAGGGAAGTTAAGCCCTCGGTATATAGGCCCTTTTGAAATATTGGACAGAATAGGTGCAGTGGCATATCGCATAGCTCTGCCACCAGAACTGAATGTTCATCCAGTATTTCATGTGTCTATGTTACGGAAATATTTACCAGATCCTACTCATGTCATTCAACCCCAGAAAATTCAATTGGATAAGGATCTAACTTATGAGGAAAAGCCGATATCTATAGCTGATCGACAAGTAAAAAAGTTGCGGTCACGAGATATTTCTATGGTTAAGGTGATATGGCAAAATCACTCGTCTGAGGAAGCTACGTGGGAAAGAGAAGATGACATCCGCGCCAGATATCCGCATTTATTTGAACAACGAGGTTAGTATTTATCTGCTACTATGGTGATGAAATTCGGGGACCGAATTTCTTTAAGGGGGGAAGAATGTAATAGCTGTAAAGTTAACGAGAAAGTTCAACTAAAGGAATTTAGAATAAAAGAGATAATTTTGGAAAATGGAGATTTTAATTAAGGAAAATTTGGAATTAAAACAAAGGATTTCAAAAATGGAATTAGGACACGGTGAAAATAAGTTATTATTTATATGGATTAAAGAATTATAAAAGAAATGTTAAGAATTTACGTTTCGGGGCAAAAATGCAATTTCTTAAAAGTTTCGGGGTTAAAATATAAATAAGAAAAATTTGCAAGGACTTTCCGCTAAAAGTGAAATTTTGCAGAAAGGTCCCCCGAGATATTTTAAGGGCCTCAATCACTCCGGAAGCAATCATTCGCAGATTTTTCCATCTCTCTTCAGAAAACTCTCCCCGAAAACCCTCTAACTTCTCTCTAAGATTTCTTCGCCTACGGACCTCGGATTTCGACACCACCACCACCAACGGACTCAGGACGAAGAGTTCTTCGAATCCATCCGATTGGTTTCTGGAGAATTGGCCGGAAATTGGTCGGAAAATTGAAGGGAAAAACGGCCAAAAAGGTAACCTCCGAAACTCCTACTTTTAGTTCTCAAACGCCAAAACTAACACCGTAGATCGATCCAGAAGGCACCGAAACCTTTGGATCTCAAATTTCAGGCCGATCCACCACCGCACGCTCCCCCACGCGCCGAATCTTCCTCGGAGAGTGACGCCCACGCGCAGCTCCTCGGGCGGCGCGTGTAGCGCGTGGCATCCGAACCTCCTCGCGTTGACCTGCGTTGACCGAGCTCCCGGAGGCCAAATTTCGCAAATCCGGAGTCGTTTTCAAGGTTTTCGGACGTTCCGGACTCGATTTTGGGGTTTATTTCACTGAATTCGGATCAGAAAATAGGATTTTAAGGGTGTCCAACTTTGTGCTTCAAAGAGGTGAGTAGATGATCCTTTCTATGGCTTGGTTTTACTCTTCTTGAACTTTACATTGATAAATGAGTATGATTACATGTTATTTATACTTCCATATGTTCTTGAAATGGTTTGGAAATGTCTGAAATATTTAATATATGATATGTAGTTCAAGAAGAGTTTGATTTTACAATAAGTTTTGAAACACATTAAGCATGTGATTTTTACACGTATTTTGCATGACATGGCAAAGAAAATATGTTATACATGTGACATTGATTTTATACAGTAATATGTTTGCCTCGGATGTGGGCATTTATACATGATTCCCCTGAATGGGAAGTTTTGACAGATGAATGTACTGAGACTGATAGTCTGTATTACATTGAGAATTTTATACTATAATATATGGCATATACGCATATGATAATTTTTGTGGAGGAATCCTATTGGAAACACTGTCAGCTAACAGCAGGTGATGTTAGCCCTGGTGCGCACCTTGATTGCCTCAGCTAGCAGGGGGGGTGGTGCTAGCCTCGTGTGAGGGCCAACACACGGGAGAATATATGTGAAGGAGAGCGGAATGCCTCCTATATATGGGCGAGATGCCAGTTATGAGATGTTATTTTGCCTTCCCTTGCTGTGTGCTTGGGAAAGACCCATATAGAGTCCCTTCGCGTGTCCTCTTGAATGGTAGTAGGGCAAACCTCAGCGGGATGCTGAGTTTAGGCAAATCCTATACCACCAAAGTACGGAAGGGGTCAAACTCTGATGTGGTGGTTCTGATATGGGATCCTCCGAATATTTTAACAGAAATGTTTTGATGCATAGCATAATTTGATTAATAATTTCACAGTATTGAATATGATTTTGAACTTGATATGAGCATTGTTTATACAGTATCGCATACAGTTTGAAAGACTTGATTATGATTTTTGAACAGAGAATATTTGAAAATGCGGGTCCCATAAGAATGTACTTCTGAACGGTATATTTTGATCTGATAAGTTTTACAATATGAGTACATCCTTATGTTGACCTGAGAAGTCATAGGAGGTGTTATCTGCTCACTGAGTTGTAAAACTCACTACACGTGGTTGACATATTTTTCAGATAAAGACCCAGAATTTGGTCCCGCAGCTACTTGACCGACTAGGTGTCGTGCCTCAGTGGTGAGCCTAACTTGTTTCTAGGCTCTCAGTGTATTATATTGTAATATATTTGTACTCTAGTGTTGCTCTGAAAGTCACAGGCAGGATCCTTGTTTCCGCTGTAAACTTGATGTATATAGATTTGGCATGTATAATTATTGGTTTGTTTGTAAACTTGTGAACGTTGAATAATATTTGAATATGTGTTATCGTGAGATCATTTGTACATGTGTAATGAAAAGATTTTCGGATAGAAACGGTATTCGCGTTCGTAAAGTACGGACGTGACAGTTAATCACAAGGCTGAGATGATCGACCCTAGCACAAGCTTCTCACGCCACCTTAGATACACGTTTTGACATATTGGTTTGAGACAATTGAAGCGCAAAACGTTCTAGATAGGGTAACAGACCAACATAATATTTTAAGGATTTTTGGGATTAGTACATCCTATAATACAGGCTCAGCTTTCACCATGTATACCCTCCCAATATAATTACCAGAATACTGGAGAGCTCCTCTATATATAAACCCGCTCGTTCATCAAGTAAATGGTTGGATCATTTTCCTTCCTGGATAGAGAATTCTTATCCCGGCTCCGACTGCTGGGTACTATATAAAATAGAGTTATTATATATGTTTTAGGTATTTAAATTAAAGTAGCTGATTCCTTGAGATTTATCTATGAATTTTTCTCTTTTAGTTTGTTTTTGATTTATTGCAAGTTATTTGACTCTTATTTAATTGTATTTTGAAATTTTATGATCAATAGGGGTAAAAAAATTTGAAAAAAAAAAGACTGGATTAAGTCTAGATAAAGTCTAAGAGACTGGGGACACTAAGCTTGTGCACTCCTATAGAAAAGACAATCGGATGACAGACAATCTTGCAAATCAATCTCACTATATGACGATGAAAGAATATGTATTTATAGATCCCCATATTTTGTGTTGACGTGCACTAAGAGGATACGAGAAAACTTTGCTTTCTTAGGCCAGTGAGCTAGTTTTGCTGCAGTTTCATTGTTCACCCAAAAAAAAAAAAAGCAACTTTGCCGGATATTATCATTTTTTTAATTTTTTAATCTATATATAATTAAAATACTATTCAAAAAAATTAAAGAGTACAATAAATTAGTAAAAAATAAAAAAATATAACTTCAGAGTATCAACTACGAAAAAGTTACCTAAGAGTGCCTTCACAACCAAAACTAAAAATTAAATTCATATATAATGGAAATGTCAAGATTATCATTACAAAAAGTCACAATGAACTCACAACAAAAAATTGAAATAAATTCATAGCGGTCAATTTTTTGAAACAACAATATTTGGTGTAATTTGATCATAATACATATTATGATCAAATGAATTTTTAATTTTAATTCTTATTGGCATTTAATTCGTCTTATCTTCCTTCTATTAAGTAAGCCCTAAATGTGCACATTTGAGTAGTTTAAAAATATGGCCAGCATTATGTTACGGAGTATTGTTTTAAGGCTCAATATTCAAGCTCGCCATGAGAAATCGCCAGGGAAGAAACCTCCTTCCAAATCTCGACATGTTCTTGATCCTTTTGTTACTAACTCATCTTGCCTGTTCTCTCTTTATCGCTATTTAATTAAATACTATTTTTTTTTTAATGTTATGCAGAATCGATCATATGGTTAATTATTCTTAAGCCTGAGCCAAAGACAATCTAAAAAGGACAGCGGATTACCATTTTTAATTAAAAGTTAGTATTTGTTTCACTGCTGGTGGGCTTCGATTTCCACCAGAAGGAAATCAAATTCTATTATCTGTATTTGATTAGTTAAAAAAAATTTCTATGAGATTTTAACACTGCCCCCTTTATTTGATTTAATCTTCTTGGAGGAATTAGGAGACAAGAAACTGTGGAAGAGCTGCTCCAAATCCTTCTTCTCAAACATCTACTTCTCCATAATAATCTACATCTCCAAAATCATCTACATCATTGATCTGCTAAAATCCTTGTACGGATTCTTTGACTTTTTCACCACCGCAAAACTCTCCCTCACCTTTCCTTTCACCCTCCATGGTATCACCCCCTCAAACATCGATAGCCTCACTGGTGATGACACTGTTGGACTTAATAAAAAATGGAGGGGTGCCTAAATTAGTCCAAAATGGTGGTGTCTAACTTAGTTTAAATGGAGGTACCTAACTTAGTAAAAAATGTAGGTGCCTAATTTACACCAATCTCCACCAACCCATTTTTGAAGCCTATATAAACCCTTTTGCTCTCATTCGTAAATCATCACATCACATTTCTTCACCTTCCTTCTAAAGCTTCTCTAGAGAGTAATTGAGTTGTTTTGTTCCTATTGCTAGAGAGAGTAATTTAAGTATTCTCTCCTTTCAATTTGACAGTTGTTGTAATTACCCAATTCTTTTTAGTATTATCCTTCTTTCACTTGGCCGTGGACGTAACCTACATTGGGTGAACCACGTTAAATCTCTATGTTCATTTTATCTTTAATTTTCTCATTTTAACTTTAGTTGCGGTGCCCGACTTCCTAACAGTGGAATCAAAGCTTTGGTTCTCATAAATATATAGTATGCTCTGTTATTGCGGCTATTAACCGATCTTCCACATCAGAAAAAAATTTTGAGGTCGTGGTCTGTACTGTAGTACTATTCATAGTCCATAGTGAAACAGCTGTATTGTGCAGAGATGGCAACAAAGTTTGAAATAGAGAAGTTCGACAGAAATAATTTCTCGTTATGGAAGGTGAAAATGATGGCAATCTTGACAAAAGAAGATTTCGTGGAGGCAATAGGAGAAAGACTAGTGGAGATCGTTGATGGCAGAATATGGAACAAAATGAATGCCAACACTGTCGCCAATCTTCACCTAGGCATGTCAAATGAAGTCCTATCAAGCATAGAGGAGAAGAAGACCGCAAAGGAGATTTGGGATACTCTCACAAATTTGTATGAAGCCAAGTCGCTACACAGTAAAATCTTCTTAAAAAGAAGACTATACACTCTTCAGATGTCATAATCTATTTCAGTGCTAGATCACATCAACACCCTCAATACACTATTTTCTAAACTCTCAAAGTTGGGTTATAAAATAAGTGTAAATGAGCATGCAAAAATTCTATTTCAAAGTCTACCAGATTTGTATGATCCACTCGTCATCAATTTGACCAATAATATTCTCACAAACTATCTAGTCTTTGAGAATGTTGCAGCTTCTGTTCTGGAAGAAGAACAAAGATGTAAAAACAAGGAGGACAGGATAGCAAGTTCACAACAAGTGGAGGCCTTATTGATGACAAGAGGGAGATCAACGGAACATGGACCTAGTAGGAGTCAAAATCATGGTAGGTCCAAGTTCAAAGGTAGGAAAATGATCAAATGCTACAATTATGGCAAGAGAGGGAACACCAAAAAGGACTGTTCACATTTGAAGAGGAATGGAAAAGGTTCTGAGTCATCAAATGCTCAAGGTAGTGTAGCGAGTACCTTGGATAATGGTGAAATTCTTTACAGTGAGGCAACAAGTAAAGATAGATCAAGTTTTGCTGATGTTTGGATCATGGACTCAGGAGCAACATGGCATATGATTTCTTGAAGAGAATGGTTTCATCAATATAAAACAATCTCAAGAGGATTTGTATTCATGGGTAACAATTATGCTTTAGAGATTGCTAGTATTGGTACTATCAAACTAAAAATGTGTGATGGTATGGTTCGCACTGTACAAGGGGTACGACATGTGAAAAGCTTAAAAAATCTATTGTCTTTAGGACAATTAGAAGATGTTGGGTGTAAAACTTGCATTGAGAACAGGATCATGAAGATTGTAAAAGACACGCTAGTGGTTATAAAGGCAGAAAAGGTGGCTGCTAATCTGTACAAACTTTCTGGAGAAACACACCAAGAAGGAGAATCATTTGTTGCATCAACAAATTCAAGAGAAGAATCAATGATGATGTGGCATCGTAAGCTCGAACATATGTCAGAACGAGGCTTGAAGATTCTATTTGAACAAGGTTTACTTCTTGCACTCAAAATGGTAAAATTACCATTTTGTGAGCATTGTGTGACAAGTAAGCAACACAGATTAAAGTTCAACTCGTCAACAGCTAAGAGCAAAAGCATCTTAGACTTGATTCATTCTGATGTTTGGCAAGCACCAGTTGTATCCCTAAGAGGAGCAAGATACTTTGTATCATTTATTGATAATTTCTCTAGGAGATGCTTGGTGTATCCAATTAGGAGGAAATCGGATGTATTTGAAGTCTTCAAAGCCTTTAAAGCGCGAGTGGAACTTGAATCCAAGAAAAGGACAAAGTGTTTGAAGACTGATAATGGAGGAGAATATACAAGCGATGATTTTCACACATTTTGTCAAAAAGAAGGCATCGAAAGATAGTTCACAATAGCATATACTCTGCAACAAAATGAAGAGGCAGAGCGGATGAACAGAACCTTGTTGGAAAAAAAACAAGAGCAATGTTGAGAATTATAAATTTAGCCAAGTCTTTTTGGGCAGAAGCAATCAACACTGCTTGCTATGTGATAAATCGATCTTCGTCAACTACCATTGATCTGAAGACACCGATGGAGATGTGGACTAGTAAGCCAACTAACTATTCTCACCTCCATATATTTGGAAGTCTTGTGTACATAATGTACAATACCGAAGAAACAACGAAAATGGATTCAAAATCTAGAAAGTGTATCTTCTTAGGGTATGCTAATGGAATCAAGGGGTATCACTTGTGGGATCCCACTACTCACAAAATGGTCATCAGCAGAGATGTAATTTTTGCAGAAGACAAGCTGCAAGGAAAAGAAAGTGATAACACTTTAATAGAAGAAACTGAAACTACATCAATTCAAGTGAAGAACCAATTGAGTCTGAGGCTCAAGAAGTTCGTCGATCTACTCATAAGAAAAGATGACTTGCTTGGCACTCGAAATATTTTATGGAGAGTAATGTTACATACTGTCTTCTAATGGAGGATGGAGAGCCATCAACTTTCCATGAAGCTTTAAATATTCCAGATGCATCTCAGTGGATGACAGCAATGCAAGAAGAAATTGAAGCTCTTCATAAGAACAAGACATGGAAACTTGTACCATTACCACATGGTAGACTAGCCATTGGTAACAAATAGGTCTACAAGATCAAGCGTGACTGCAATGATCAAGTAGAACGGTTTTGTGCGAAATTGATAGTTAAGGGATATGCTCAAAAAGAAGGTATCGACTTCAATGAGATATTTTCTCCTATGGTTTGACTTACAACAGTCAGAGTAGTTTTGGCAATGTGTTCTACATTCAATTTACATCTAAATCAACTAGATGTGAAGACTGATTTTCTTCATGGTGACCTTCAAGAAAAGATTTATATGCTCCAACCAGAAGGCTTTGTAGAAGAAGATAAAAAGAACTTGGTTTGCAGGTTGAACAAATCTCTATATGGTCTCAAATAGGTGCCGAGATGTTGGTATAAGAGATTTGATTCCTTCATTATTAGCCTTGAGTACAATAGACTCAATTCAGACCCTTGTGCTTATTACAAGAGGTTTGGTGATGAAAACTTCATTCTGCTATTGTATGTGGACGACATATTAGTTGCATGTTCTAACAAAGATCAAGTCCAAGAGTTAAAGGCATAGTTGGCTAGGAATTTTATATGAAGGACTTGGTACCAGCAAACAAGATTCTAGGAATGCAAATTCACCGAGATAGAAATAATAGGAAGATTGGCTTTCTCAAAAGAACTACCTATTAAAGATCTTGCGGTGCTTCAACAAGCAAGATTGTAAGCCAATTTCTACCCTGCTTCATGTTAATTTCAAGTTATCCTCAAGTATGAGTCCTAGCAATGAAGTGGAAAGGAAAGACACATCTCGAGTATCGTATGCATCAGCAGTGGGAAGCCTAATGTTTGCTATAATATGTACAAGACTAGACATTGCACAAGCAGTGGAAGCAATTAGTCGATACATGGAAAATCCTGGTAAAAAGCATTGGGATACTGTAAAGAGGATCCTGAGATATGTCAAAGGTACCTTAAATGCTGCATTATGTTATGGAGGATCATATTTTACTATCAAAGGCTATGTGGATTCAAATTTTGCAAGAGATCTGGATAAAAGAAAATCCACTACTAGTTCTGTGTTTACACTTGCAGGTGGAGCTGTAAGCTGGGTTTCAAAACTACAAAACTGTTGTTGCTCTATCTGTCATAGAAGCAGAATACATGGCAGCTACACAAGTTTGCAAAGAAACAACTTGGATTCAAAGGTTATTGGAGGAGTTTGGACACAAACAAGAGAAAATCTCTTTGTTTTGTGACAGTCAAAGTGTCTTGCATATTGCAAGGAATCCAGCCTTTCATTTATGAACAAAGCACATCGGAGTTCAGTATCACTTCTTTCGAGAAGTAGTAGAGAATGGATGTGTAAATATGTTAAAAATACATACTAATGACAATCTAGCAGATGTAATGACCAAGCTTATCAATGTTGACAAGTTTATATGGTGTAAATCCTCTATTGTCACGCCCCTACTTTAGGAACGCAAATAACACTACTGTCCTATAACTTATCTTTATTTATTTACAATCAACTTCATATTATATCATAACAGGATAATATCATACATTGGAAAATCTCAACATAACTAATTTTACATGCCAGGTCTATATTTTTCAGTTTTACAGCGGAAACAAAGATCCTGCCTGTGACATTCAGAGCAACTCTAGAGTACATGTATATTACAATTTAAATACTGAGAGCCCAGAAACAATTTAGGCTCACCATGGAAGTATGACACCTAGTCGATCAAGAAGCCGCAAGACCAAACTCTGAGTCTTTATCTGAAAAATATGTCAACCACGTGTAGTGAGTTTTACAACTCAGTGAGCAGATAACACCTCCTATGACCTCTTAGGTCAATATATGAATGTACTCTTTATTTTAAAACTTGTCACATTGAAAATCAAAATTTGGAAGTACATTCATATAAGACCCACTTTTCAAATAAACTCTGTTCCATTTCATATGCTTATTCAGTTTAGAAGTAATGCTATAAGTATGATAATAAAATAATGATATGCATCAATATAATTCATGTGGAAACATTTGGAGGATCCCATATCAGAACCACCATATCAGAGTTTAACCCCTTCCGTACTTTAGTGGTATAAGATTTGCCTAAACTCAGCATCCTGCTGAGGTTTGCCCTACTACCATTCAAGAGGACGCGCGAAGGGACTCTATATGAGTATTTCCCAAGCACATAGCAAGGAAAGGCAAATTATAACTCATATAACTGGCATCTTGCCCATATATAGGAGTCATCCCACTCTCCATCACATATCATCTCCCGTTTGTTGGCCCTCACACGAGGTTAGTAACACCCCCTACTAGCTTAGGCAATCAAGGTGCGTACCAAGGCTAACATCACTTGCTGTTAGCAAACAGTATTTCTAATAAGATTCCTCCACAAAAAATATCACATGCACATATGCCATATAATCTAGTATAAAATTCTCAATATAATACAGACTTTCAATCTTTGTATAAATCATCTGTCAAAACTTCCCATTTAGGGAAATCATATATGCATGCCTATATCCGAGGAAAACATATCACTGTATGAATCAATATCATATGCATAACATATATCCTTTGTCATATAATGAGAAATACATTTAAAAATCACATGTTCAATGTGTTTCAAAATTCATTTCAAAAGTCACTATTCTTGAACTAGATATCATATTTCAATCGTTTCAGATATTCTACTTAAGATCTACGGCGATTCAACGACTGATTTGAAAAATTGATCGATCAATACCGTAGTACTCTTCGTCTTGAATCCGGTAACACCCTCAATTTTGAGATCGGAAGCCAATAGGCACTCCAAATCTAGAGAAAAAGTTGAAGGTTACTATTCACTCACTATTCATTGAAATATTTTCTCGGTTTTTGAAAGCTGTAAAGCCATCGTCCCCCTTCCCCCTTGTCTCCTTTTTATTTTCGTTTATTTAAATTACAATAATAATTATTATTTATTAATTGAATAATAGAATTTTCTTTTATATAAAGTCATATAAATTCCGTTTTTCATCTTTAAATATCTCAAAATTTTCTAAAAATTTACATTCTCATAAACCTTCAGTTAAACTCTTAAATCATGATTTTTCTTGATAAAAATCGTAATAAAACAAATCTCACAATAAATATATTTATACATATTAAAAGAAATAATATTTCTAAAAATACAACAAAAATCATTAGAGGCCAGTATAATTATTTGAAGCAACACAATAATTATTTTACTTAAAAATCTAGTTACTTTTAACAAAACATAATCATTTTTAAACAAATAAACATATATTTGCTTATAGCAAAATACTATCATTTAAAAATACCAATTATGGGCCAAAACGTAAATTCTCATATTTTCTTTGTACTTCTTTAACCCATGTAATAATTATACATATTTTCTACGGTTCTTATCCCCATTTTTGAAATTATCTATTTTATTCCAAATTTTATTTAATTGACATTTTTGTTAAATTTTACGGTTATTATATTCTTCCCCCTTAAAGAAATTCGGTCCCCGAATTTCATCACCACAATTGCAAATAAATACTAACCTCATTGTTCAAACAAATATGGATATCTGGTGCACATATCCTCCTCTCTTTCCCAAGTAGCTTCCTCAGAAGAGTGATTTTTCCATATCACCTTCACTGTAGGTATTTCCTTTAACCGCAACTTCTTTACTTGTCTGTCTACTATTTTCACTGGTTGTTCTTCATAGGTTAAATCTTCCTGTAACTGAATATGTGGACACTGTATAACATGTGTAGGATCCGGTAAATATTTCCGTAGCATAGACACATGAAAGACTAGATGGACATTACCCAAATCAGGAGGTAAAGCCAAACGATAAGCTACCGGACCGATCCTATCAAGAATTTCAAATAGTCCTATATACCGTGGACTTAATTTCCGTTTCCTCCCAAATCTTACTACTCCCTTCATAGGAGATATTTTTAGAAAAACATGTTCACCTACAGCAAATTCCAATGGGCGACGTCTATTATCAACATAGGCCTTTTGTCTACTTTGAGCTGCTAACAACCTTTCCTTAATTATGTTTACCTTGACCAGTGCATCCTGTACCATATCATGCCCTAAAACCTTCGCTTCGCACATCTCAAACCATCCAATCAGGGAACGGCAATGCCTGCCATATAATGCCTCAAAAGGAGACATTTGTATACTAGCTTGATAGTTATTGTTATAAGCAAATTCAGCTAAAGGTAGAAATCTTTCCCAACTACCCTGAAAATCTAAAACACAAGCCTGAAGCATGTCTTCCAATATTTGAATGGTTCACTCAGACTGCCCATCTGTTTGAGGATGAAATGCAGTACTGAGATTCAATTTCGTGCCCAAAGCTTCTTGGAAAGCTCTCCAGAAACGAGCTGTGAATTGTGGTCCTCGATCAGAAATAATTGATATTGGCACTCCATGAAGCCTCACTATTTCATTCAAATATAATCTTGCTTACTGAGCTATAATGTATGTGGTTTTCACTGGTAGGAAATGTGCTGACTTAGTCAACCTATCAATGATCACCCATATTGAATCAAACCCTTTTGGTGTTCTTGGTAACCTCGTAACAAAATCCATAGTTATCCTTTCCCATTTCCATTCAGGTATGTCTATCTGCTGATGTAGTTCTGCAGGCCTTTGATGTTCCGCTTTCACTTGTTGATAAGTTAAACATTGAGACACGTAATCCACTATGTCTTTCTTCATACCTTCCCACAAATAAATTTCTTTTAGATCCTTATACATTTTAGTTATTCCAAGATGAATTGTATACATGAATCTATAGGCCTCCTCTAAAATTTTTTTCTTAAGCTCTTCTTTATCTGCTACACATAACCACTTGCCAAATCTCATAATTTCTTCAGAGTCTATAGTGAATTCAACTTCATCACCATTCTTCACTTCTTCCATTTTCTTGCACAAATAGGCATCCTCTCTCTGTGCCTTTTTCACCTTATCGATCAAAGATGATTGAAATTGAATATGGGCTAATAATATTCCAGGCTCCTTCACTTCCATTACTACCCCATCACTTTCCAACTTATGCATCTCTTTAACTAACGGCCTTCTTACCATAGTGATATGAGCCAAACTACTCATAAACTTCCTACTTAATGCATCAGCCACAACATTGGCCTTACCTGGATGGTATAGTATTGTGCAATCATAATCTTTTAGAAATTCCATCCATCGTCACAGTCTCAAATTAAGATCTTTTTGTTAAAAAATATATTTGAGACTTTTATGATCTGTATAAATTTTGCATGTCTCACCATACAAATAATGCCTCCAAATTTTAAGAGCAAAAACTACTGCTGCCATTTCTAAATCACGAGTCAGATAGTTTTGCTCATGTGGTTTAAGCTGTCTAGATGCATATGCAATAACTCTACCATTTTGTATCAACACACATCCTAATCCAATTCTCGATGCATCACAGTATACTGTATATCCTCCAGTACCTGAAGGAATAGCCAATACTGGCGTCGTAGTCAAACATTCTTTGAGTTTCTGAAAGCTTCTTTCACATTCATCTGACCAGTCAAACTTTATTCCCTTTCTTGTCAACCTTGTCAAAGGAGCAGCTATCTTTGAAAAATCCTTAATAAATCTACGGTAATAGCCTCCTAAACCAAGGAAACTACGAATCTCTATAACTGTTGTAGGGCGTGGCCATTTCTGCACCGCTTCTATTTTTTTAGGATCAACTTGAATACCATCCTTAGTAACCACATGCCCTAAGAAGGTAACACTACTAAGCCAAAATTCACATTTTGAAAACTTAGCATACAACTAGTCTTCCCTCAGAGTTTGCAATGCTATTCTTAAATGCCGCTCATGCTCTTCTGAACTTCTTGAATATACCAAGATATCATCTATGAATACAATAACGAATTGATCCAGGAAAGGTTTGAATACCCTATTCATTAAATCCATAAATGTAGCTGGAGCATTTGTTAAACCAAAAGGCATTACTAGGAACTCGTAGTGCCCATACCGAGTTCTAAAAGTAGTTTTTGGAATATCCTCCTTCTTTATCCTCAATTGATGATACCCAGATCTCAAATTAATTTTTGAAAAACATTGGGCACCTTATAACTGGTCAAACAAATCATTTATTCTGGGAAAACGATATTTATTTCGTATAGTCACTTTGTTCAACTGCCTATAGTCAATACATAGGCGTAGAGATCCATCCTTTTTCTTCACAAAGAGAACAGAAGCACCCTAGGGAGATGTACTGGGTTGAATAAAACCTTTATCTAATAAATCTTGTAGTTGCTCCTTTAATTCCTTAAGTTCTGCAGGTGCCATTCTATAAGGACATATGGATATTGTTTATGTTTCAGGGAGGAGATCAATACCAAACTCAATCTCTTAGTCTAGTGGTAATCCTGGCAATTCCTCAGGAAACACATCAAGGAATTCTTTAACCACTAGAACCTGCTCTGCACTGGTATACTTCATATCAACATCTTTAACTACTGCTAAATACCCTTGGCATCCTTTTTGTAACAGCTTATGAGCTATTAAAGCATAGATTAAATTACTAGACTCCTTACTACGATCTCCTTATATCATGAAGGAAGATTCTCCAAGGACATTAAGCTTAATCACCTTAAGGTGACAATCCAGAATGGCATGGCATGATACCAACCAATCCATTCCCAGAATCACATCAAAATCTACCATATCTAGAACTATCAAATCTATAAGAGTCTCCTTTCCTTCTATTGAAATGTCACATGATTTATACACATCATTTACTAATAGGAATTCTCCCGTTGGAGTAGCAACCATGAAAGAACAATGTAAACTAGCAGGATCTCTATCCAATTTCTTAACAAAGCATGGTGATATATAAGAATGAGTAGAACCAGGATCGAACAGGACATATGCTTTATGGAAACATACTGATAATGTACCTGTCATAACTGCATTTGAAGCCTGAGCATCCTGTCGTGTCAAAGCAAAAACTCAAGCTAGTTCTCGGCCTCAATTTCCTGATCCTCTACCAATACCATCACTACTTGTTTGAACTGAAGTTGTTCTATTTGGTCGTGCTGGCACAGATGCAGGAAGTGAAGCTGGTTGTACCGATGCTTGACTAAAACTTCGTAGCTGTGGGCAATTCCTCATCAAATGACCCATTTGTTCACACTTAAAGCATGCATCAATTTTTCTACGACACTGTCCAGTATGAGGCCTGCCACAATGAGGATATGGTAGAATTGATCTTGAATCTTGTTGACTAACAGGTCTCATATCTCTTTGATTCATTCTTTGCTTATTGATATTCACTTATGTCTGATTAAAGCTACCAGTTCTTGTTTGAGTAAAGCACTGTGGATTTTGAAATCTTGATCCTCTAACATTAGGATTATAACTTGTTTGAGCATTACTATCTCGCTCTCTTTTTCTTCTCTTTAAACTTTCAATATCTGCTTGCTCTCGTGCTTCCATCATTCTAGCACAGTCTACAACTACTGAATAAGTTGAAAAATGATTCATCTGAGGGCCTATCTATTTAAATAATGGGCGTATCAACCCCGAAACAAACCTCTTAATTTTATCTTTTTCAGTAGAGACCAAATATGGTGCATATCTGGACAACCGGGTAAAATGAATATCGTATTCAGAAACTATCATGTTCGGTGTTTGTCTTAATTCCTCAAACTCTCTGGCCCTCTTGTCTCTTTCACTCATTGGTAGAAAGCGGTTCATAAATGCTTCCTTAAACTCTTCCCACTCCATTGGTGGTAAAGTAACTACCCGTCCTTGTGCATGTGTCTCAAACCATACTTGAGCCACATCAAATATTTGAAAAGACACCAGTTCAACAGATCTTCTACTAGAGTAACCCAAGGCTCTGAAGACTCATTCCATGGCATCAAGAAATATTTATGGGTCTTCTTGAACATCTGACCCAGAAAAATTCGAAGGTTTCAATTTAAGGAATTGTGGTAATGACACCTTAATCCCTGTAAGCTTATCCTCTTGCTCAACTGTTCCTCCCAGTTCTTGCACTTCAGGAGCATTTTCTAGTGGCTGGCCTTCTCTTCTACCACATTAAACTATAAATCCAGTCAATGTCTCTAAACTCCTATGTATACCAGCAATTATCTCTGCAGTTCTATCATGTGGCTCCTGAGGAGGTTCTACTCTTTCCTCAGGAACTCCATCAGATACATGGGTCTATTCATCTTGTCTTGGGGTTCTCAGACCCTGTGCACACCCTCTACCTCTACCTCTTCCTCTAGGTTAGCCTCTACCACGACCTCTTTGCATAGGAATTGTAGATTGTGCAAACTCTTCAGTAGAGGGTGCACGATCTACTACTTTTTCTCTAGTGACCGCTCTAGTTCTTGGTGGCATCATTTACTATACAGAATAAAACACCTCTTTTAGATACTATCATATGTATTCAAACCTTACAATAGGAATTTAAGCACACTTGGAATAGGAAGGAAGTGAATATCCTATAGAATCCCTCAGCAGCACCTAAAGTATAAATATGTCTGGCTCATATCGATACTAAAGGTCCTACTAAAGAATCCTTTGCTCTAATAGCCACAAGGAAACCTAATGCTCTAATACCAACTTGTCACGCCCCTACTTTAGGAACGCGAATAACACTACTGTCCAAAAACTTATCTTTATTTATTTACAATCAACTTTATGTTATATTATAACGGGATAATATCATACATTGGCAAATCTCAACATAACTAATTATACATGCCAGGTCTACACTATTCAGTTTTACAGCGGAAACAATAATCCTACCTGTGACATTCAGAGTAACTCTAGAGTACATGTATATTACAATTTAAACACTGAGAGCCCAGAAAAAATTTAGGCTCACTACGGAAGTACGACATCTAGTCGATCAAGAAGCCGCAGGACCAAACTCGAGGTCTTTATTTGAAAAATATATTAACCACGTGTAGTGAGTTTTACAACTCAGTGAGTAGATAACACCTCCTATGACCTCTTAGGTCAACATATGAATGTACTCTTTATTTTAAAACTTGTCACATTGAAAATTACAATTCGGAAGTACATTCATATGGGACCCGCATTTCAAATAAACTCTGTTCCATTTCATATGCATATTCAATTCAGAAGTAATGCTATAAGTATGATAATAAAATAATGATATGCATCAATATAATTCATGTGGAAACATTTGGAGGATCCCATATCAGAACCACCATATTAGAGTTTAACCCCTTCCGTACTTTGGTGGTATAGGATTTGCCTAAACTCAGCATTCCGCTGAGGTTTGCCCTACTACCATTCAAGAGGACATGCGAAGGGACTCTATATGGGTATTTCCCAAGCACAGAACAAGGGAAGGCAAATCATAACTCATATAATTGACATCTTGCCCATATATAGGAGGCATTCTGCTCTCCATCACATATCATCTCTTGTGTGTTGGCCCTCACACGAGGCTAGCACCACCCTCTGCTAGCTGAGACAATCAAGGTGCGCACCAAGGCTAACATCACCTGCTGTTAGCAGAAGTGTTTTCAATAGGATTCCTCCACAGAAAATATCATATGCACATATGCCATATAATCCAGTATAAAATTCTCAATATAATACAGACTTTCAATCTCTGTATAATCATCTGTCAAAACTTTCCATTCAAGGGAATCATGTATACATGCCTATATCCAAGGCAAACATATCACTGTATGAATCAATATCATATGCATAACATATATCCTTTGTCATATAATGAGAAATATATTTAAAAATCACATGTTCAATGTGTTTCAAAATTCATTTCAAAAGTCACTCTTCTTGAACCAGATATCATATTCCAATCGTTTCAGATATTCTACTTCAGATCTACGGCGATTCAACGGCTAGATTGAAAAATTCATCGGTAAATACCGTAGTACTCCAGATCTAGAGAGAAAGTTGTAGGTTATTATTCACTCACTATTTATCGAAATATTTTCTCAGTTTTCGAAATCTGTAAAGCCATCGTCCCCCTTTCCCCTTGTCTCCTTTTTATTTTTGTTTTTGTTTTAATTATAATAATAATTATTATTTATTAATTGAATAATTGGATTTTCTTTTATATAAAGTCATATAAATTCCATTTTTCATCTTAAAATATCCCAAAAATTTCTATAAATTTACATTCTCATAAACCTTTAGTTAAACTTTTAAATCATAATTTTTCTTGATAAAAATCGTAATAAAACAAATCTCACAATAAATATCTTTATACATATTAAAAGAAAGAATATTTCTAAAAATACAACAAAATTCATTAGAGGCCGGTATAATTTTTTGAAGCAACACAATAATTATTTTACTTAAAAGTCTACTTACTTTTAGCAAAACATAATCATTTTTAAACAAATAAACATATATTTGCTTATAGCAAAATACTATCATTTAAAAATACCAATTATGGGCCAAAACGTAAATTCTCATATTTTCTTTGTACTTCTTTAACCCATGTAGTAAATATACATATTTTCTATGGTTCTTATCCCCATTTTTAAAATTATCTCTTTTATTCCAAATTTTATTGAATTGAATATTTTGTTAAATTTTACGGTTATTACATCTATGGGCCTAGCAGAAATGTAAGCGGTATATGACGACAAGTACAAGAATGAATAGTAGAGTGTGAAGACATGATTCCAAATCAAAGTCTTCCAGTGGGAGAAATGTTGGACTTAATAAAAAATGGAGGTGGTGCCTAACTCAGTCCAAAATGGTGGTGCCTAACTTAGTCCAAAATGGAGGTACCTAACTTAGTCAAAAATGTAGGTGCCTAATTTACACCAACCTCCACCAATCCAATTTTGAAGCATATATATACCCCTTAGCTCTCATTTGTAAATCATCCCATCCAATTTCTTCACCTTCCTTTTAAAGCTTCCCTAGAGAGTAATTGAATTGTTTTGTTCCTATTGTTAGCTAGAGTAATTTAAGTGTTCTCTCCTTTCAATTTGAGAGTTGTTGTAATTACCAAATTCTTTCTAGTATTATCCTCCTTTCACTTGGCCATGAATGTAGCCTACATTGGGCAAACCACGTTAGATCTTTGTGTTCATTTTATTTTTAATTTTCTCATTTCAACTTTAGTTGCGGTGCCCAGCTTCCTAACAAACACTGCAAAAACCCCACTCCATTTTACTTTTTTCTTCTTCTTTTTTCCTAGAGAAGCAAATGTTTGAGAAGAAGGATTTGGAGTATCTCTTGCATTGTGTCATGTCTTTTAATTTCTCCAAAAATATTAAACAGAAGAAAGGGAACAGCATTAAAGTTTCATAGATTTTTTTAATCGAACCAAATACAAGTGAATATTTAATTCCTTATTGGTGGAAATTGAAGTCCACCGACATTAGACTAAATACTAACTTTTTAATTAAATGTATTTCCACTCCATATACTGCTAAATAAAATATGTTATTTTTAAAAAATAAATAAATAATTATGGATAATTAAATAAAATAATTCAATAGAATCTTTTTATTATACTTTTAACAAACAATTTTTTTTAATAAATTAACATTTGCTTTAATTTTTTGGGGTGAATTGCCAGATATTTTCATAGTTGAAAGATACCACTTCTTAATTTAGTCTTAAGAATTTAACATCCTCATTTCAATCCTTTAAAAAGAGTCCCCTTCTAAAAATAATTCTTTAGTAAAAAAAACTGAGAATAAATTAAAAAAAAACTCTCATCTTACCAAAAAAATGATAATCTATACATTTACTAAAGTTGATCCACTGTATAGAAATGCTGACATTTGTCCCTCTTGGATTAACAAATTTAGACACGTGATGGTATGTGTCTTCTTGCCATTGGTTGTTAAAAAGGTGGTTAATTATTCGTTCCAGAATTTGATATATTTAAAACTCATTAAAGTAAAAAATGTGAATATATAATAATGCAAAAAAAATTATTCTAATAATTATCAATCAATTAAAGGAAAGGTTCACTACAAGAAAATCGGGAAATTGCGACGGATTTTTAATGATGGTCATAAAAAACCGTCTCCAAGCCCGAATTTAGCGACAGTTTTATAACAATTGTTAAAATTAAGTATTTAACGATGGTTTAAGTAAAACCGTCGTTAAATATGGACGGTTCAGATCAAACTGTGGTAATATGTCTCAGGTTTAAGATAATAAAAAAAATTATAAAAATTCACGACGGTTTCTCAAAAACCGTTGTTAAATGAGGACGGTTTATCTATAACCGTCATTAGTTAATGACAGTTTTTTGAGAAACCGTCGTGAACTTTCCAACCTTTAAAATTCAAACCGTTACTTGGGATTCGTATGGTTTAACGACGGTTATTAACAAAACCGTCATTAAACCTATACTTAACCATGGTTTCCAAGAAAACCGTCGTTAAGTGGGTTTAACGACGGTTATTAACCGTCGTTAAACCATGCATTCATCTATATATTCGCTGCCCTCTTCGTTTGCATTACGAACGCTTTCAGTTACAGTTTTTTCGTATAATACATCAGCTGAAATTTTTGATTGTGATTTACAAGTTTTGATATTGTGGTCTACTTTGCGACTTGTATTTGTTTTTCTCAAGGTATGTCATTTAATTTTCTAATTATATTTTTTTATATATATATTGTATGTTCAAAATATTTTCTTATATTATTTTTTATTTTCTTTTGTGAAGATCTTGTGACAACACTTCGATTTTTGTGCGATATTTATTTGGAATCATTTTAAAGGTATGTAATCTAATTATTTTTATTTTAAATAAATTTATTTCAAATTATTGTATGTTAAAATGCGATAATATTAGATGTTTTATGTGCTTCATATTTATTTTAAAAATATATTTTACATTGTGATGTACATGTATGAATAAATTTTAAAAATTTTGTTACTTTTGCAATGTTTATGATGTTTAATATTATAATATATTATGTCCGTTGAAAATATGTAAGAAGTAATTTCTTTTTTATTATGTTGAATTATTAGACTTAATTATTTTTGAAGTAAAATATTTTTATTTAAATTAGAAATGATTCATAAAAGTAAAAAATAGATATCTTGAGGCGGTGTTGATAGAATAATATGAAAAAATTATTAAATACACATAGTCAAAAATAAAATTTGTTAATAAATAGATTTTAAAAAATGAAAACAAATATATATAATAACATAAATTTAGTAGATGAATTGAAGTGTAATTGATGAGATAAAATAATAAATTTTAATAAATAGACAAAGTGGGTATTGAAATTTTAAAAAAAAAATTGTGACGCTACTTTAAAAATATACGTATGTTTTAATATAAATTTAACAAATATTTGTAATATTATAAATTTAGTATAAAATGATAGTAAATTCAGTTTTAAATATAATTTATTTAGTGTTTAAAAAATATAATTAAAATTGATGCAAATAAATCAAAAATAGTTATTATATTGATAAACGTGTTTAAATAATATACATAAATTAGTAATAGTCAAATTTTATTACATTTGATTCTAAAATATTATAATATTTGCACAGGTGATGAGGTAAAATAATAAATGTTAGTAAATAAATGAAATTAGTATTAGGAATTGGTTTAAAAAAATTAAAACACTAATTTTAAAATACACGTAGTTTTTAAAAAATGAAAACAAATATATAATAACATAATTTTAATAGAAAATAATAGTGCAGTAAGTTTTAATGCAATATGTTCTTACATTAGATTCTCTATTAAGGAACTAACAATATCTTAGGTGTAATTGAATTGAATTATTCTAAACATACAATGCCCTTATATGGGCCACTACTTTTACTTTTTCAAATAGGGAATTGAAATTTCAATTCTCTATATGAGTTTGTTAAAAATTTTACCATGTAAATACTATAATTGAAATCGTAACGGCAGATATAAAATCATAATTCAATTTTTTGCTATTAGTGGCTGTCTTTCCCAAAAAATTCATATTCGTAGAGATTCAATCAGATTCGTAGAGATTCGATCATGAAACTCATCCTTTAAATTAATGACATTAGGAGAATGAAATAAAATTAGCACATGACCAAAGACTTTATCAATGGCACTGTTTCAAAAGTTAGAATTTTTGTTCCTGGATTCGTAGAGATATTTTAAGTGTTTTATTTCATATTATGCAAGCCAATGTCATCATTTATCCGACTTTCATAAGGTGCGATAAGTCTTGTCAATGAAATCTATAAATTTCATGCATTATAAGTTTCTTAAGATCAAATAGGTATTTTATTTCTCTATTTTTCACTCTCTCTTAAATATCTCTTTTAAACTCTGTGGGATCATGATTCTTTATTTCTAGTGAACCAATGACGAAGATTTTTTTATTTGGTGCTTCATTAAATGTCAATTATCATCAAGTTTATTAAATATTTTTTACATGTAAAGCATTTTAAACCTCTTCAAAATGTGTTGTGTTTTATGCACAATCAATTGCAAATCCCTTCCCATGTAAAATAGTCATGTTTTCTTTCAGTTCAGAGTAAGAGTCATTTAGGTTCATTATTATCTGAATTCATAATTATTTCAGATATGGATAAATCTTAGATCAATAAACCTCGACAATCAATAAAGTACCTCAATGGTTTAGACGGATTTTTGGAATTCGTAAATGTCAACTCTAGTGTCGAAGGTAGAATAATATGCCCATGCCCAAAGTGTAGATTCAAGAAATGGCAACTCATCGAGGTCATGCGCCAACACTTGATCGTCAAACCATTTCCGAAGGGATACAATTTCTGGAGATTGCACGGAGAAATGATTACAGAAGAACCTGTCGTAGGACATGCTATAATGCCAATTGAGATCCCATAACCCATAGTTCGATATGAACCTGTGCAGAACATAGTCCGTGATGCATTCGGGATTCACCCCGAAAATGAGAGCATCGATTCTGTGGATATGACAATTCCACAGTCAACAGAAAGGATGGATGATAGTGTGAAATTTTTTTATGAATTACTGAAAGATGGTTAACAACCACTCTATGAAGGGTGTGAGAAGTATTCCAAATTGTCCTTTTTGGTAAAGTTGTATCACATCAAGTGTTTGTGTAGCGACAAAGCAATGTCGATGATAATTGAGTTGCTTGTCAATGTATTCCCAAATGCCAAGATTCCGCCTTCATTTTACGAGGCTAAAAAAGTCATTAATAAGTTGGGGTTGAACTACAAGAAAATTCATGCATGTCAGAATGATTGTATGTTATACTGGGGTGAGCATGAAAGTAGAGAAACTTGTAGTAAGTGTTCCGCACCAAGGTGGAAACCGAAACAGAAAGGGGAGAAGCAAAAAAAGGTGCCTAATAAAATTCTTATATACTTTCCAGTTAAGCCAAGATTGCAGAGGTTGTACATGTCTTCTAAAACTGCTAAATTTATAAGATGGCATTCTGAAGACAAAATTTCTGACGACATCATGAGGCATCCAAAGGATTCTGAGGCATGGAAGAGATTTGATCTTTTGAATCCTCAATTTGCATCAGATCCGAGAAATGTTTGTTTGGGCTTTGCAACAGATGGTTTCAATCCATTTGGAAACCTATCTACAAGTTACAGTATATGGCCAGTTGTGCTGATTCTGTATAATCTTCCTCCTTGGATGTCTATGAAACAAAGTTCATTCATGTTTTCAATGATAATTCCAGGGAGAAAAGCACCAGGGAAAGATATAGATGTATTTTTACAACCACTAATTGAGGAGTTGAAAGAGTTATGGGTTGAAGGTGTTAAGACGTACGATGCCTTTAGCAAAGAAATGTTCAATATGCATGCAGCTCTTTTGTGGACAATCAATGATTTTCCTGACCTTGGATGTTTATCAGGCTGGAATACTCATACTGGATTAGCCTGTCCATACTGTAACTTTGACTCCACTCCAGTCCGTCTCCCTCACAGTCAGAAGTGGAGTTTTATGGGATATCGCTGCTTTCTATCTCCGGGTCATAAATTTAGGATGGCCCGCAATAGGTTTGACGGAAAAGAGGAAAGAAGAAACCCTCCTCCACAACTGAGTGGCGTAGACATTTTAAGACAAATCGATGATATTGAAGTTGTCTTTGGAAAAAATGTGGAAACTGATGCTGGGACTTAACAATGGCATTCCCGAGGTCAGGGTTTGGTTGATGCTGGAACTCAACAATGGCGTAAGAAAAGTATATTTTTCAAACTTCCGTATTGGAAGAATAATATGTTGCGTCATAATCTTGACATCATGCATATTGAGAGGAATTGCAATTGATGAATTCGATGTGACATCGGTTGATTTTTCTCGGTTGATTCACACTGGTGAAAATGATGATGACGAGCCATACATCCAGGCGTCTGAGGCTCATCAAGTGTACTATATACAAGATGAGCTGGACAAGAACTGGAGTATAGTGATGCATTTGAAACCCCGTGACTTATACGAGATAGGCGATGAAGATAAAAGTCTTATATACGAGAGCAATCCATTACACACGCAAAATTTAGAAAGATTGTTTCCAGAAGGAGAAGTTAATTTATGCTTGTTATGGTATTTGTTTTGTTGTTGCTGCCTATTTACATATATTTTGGACTACTTATAATTATTGTACTATTTTATTTATTTTCATAACTTTTATTAGACAAAGTTTATTTTGTAATTGTTTTATACGGAGACTAATCTTATTAATTTCATTTTGGCAGGAGCGGTGACGATGAAGAAGGCTAGATCACTCTACACAGGCATGGCAGGGGTGTCCAGTTCTCAGACTCCCACGTCCTGCGGGGCGATCAGTGAGGGTGGACAACCCACTATGGAGTCTAACATCGTTCTCTCCTGGGGAGGAGAGTCGGAGGCTATCGCGTCACTGGATTCACAGGCCGTCCCCTGCACACTCCCCCCACCCGACAGTCAGGAACTGGACGACGATTATGCCTTCGATTTTGACGTGATCTTTGCCTGTGTGGAGGAGGAGCATCAGCCCGGTGAGTAGGAACGCAGACGCAGGAGGAGTTGGACAGTTGATGTAGTTAGTGAGTATTGTAAATATGTACACTTTATGCGCTTAATAATTTTGTCATAGTAACATAATATATAATTGTCTATATTGTGACAGACGGGACCAGACAGGTGACGTCCAGACAGTTGACTATCCATGACATATGGACCTTACCTCAGGGGTCAAAGGTGGTTGTCCAATTCAACGACAACCACCAGGCTATCGGAGAAAGTGGCGGTTTGCTCGGCGTCTTTCTCGGCACCATCGGGGATAACTTTTGATTATTCTCGATCTCCTACAGGGACTGGAGAAACATTCCTCAACAGTCGAAGAAGAATGTCTTCGTAAACAATGTTCAGGTATGAAAACATATATCTTTTGTAATTAATTATATTTATTTTTAATTTATGTGTAACTAATTTTTTACTTTTGTTTGTAGACACATTTTAATGTGACGGATCAACACAAGAAACTAATCATGCAGTCGCTAGGAGTGAAATGGAGAGCCGCATGGTACAATTTATTTTGCCTGGCATATGATGGTATGAAGACTAGAGATTAGTTGTGGAGTGAAGTCCCGACAGTCATCTCACCTGATCAGTGGGCAACTTTCATAGACTTATTGCCTTGACGCGAAGTCTAGAGTAAGTTGTGTATATTAATATATTTATAAAATTTAACTTTTAAATATTGTGACTAACTATTTTTTCTATGTAATTAATTAGGATGTGGCTGCGAAGAATAAATAGAACAGAAGACAACTGGCAATGCCACACACCACTGGATTCAAGAGCCTTATGCGTAAAAAGGTGGAGATGGTAAGTTTAAATCCATAAATATATTTTTTTTAAATGTTGAGAAGACTATAATATATATAATCATAAATTGATTAATTATTTCAAATTTCAGGAGATTGATCTTGGCAGTCCAGTGACTCGTGGTGATGTATGGATGGCAGCTCATAAAAGAGCTGACGGATCATACATCAACAACGAAACTCGAGCTGTTGCGGTAAGTAATAAAATTTTATCAATCGTACGTAGGTAATTATTTAATTTTTAGATAATTTTTAATATTATTAATTATCTGTTATTGGATGTTAGGAAAAAATTGTTTCGATCCAGTAGGAGGACAGCTCGTCGCAAGAGCTCTCGATGGCTGATTCACTTGCGTGAGCGCTTGGCACTAGGGAGCACTCTGGCCGCGTTCGAGGATTTGGGTTGGGTGTTTTCCCAACTCAAGTCTTCGGTCGTAGTTTGTCTGGGTCGAGCTCACAGTCTGGGCCGTCATACCATGACTTACAGAATGAGGTGGAGCGCCTGAAGACAGCTATGCATGAGCGGGACGTCGAGCAGCAGCGACGAAACACTAAGCTCGCAGCACGGCAAGCACAGATGGAGGCTACTATGACGCTCCTGCTACAAAAATTTCAAGGTCAGCTGCCACCTAAAATTTCAGGACTTCATAGTCCCGGACCCAGGATAATCTTTTAATACATAAAATTTTTTAGTAAAATTTCGTTTACTTTGAAAACGCTAAAAATTCTAACAAAAATATTTAATTTTTCAAGACTCCAGTGACCGTGGTAGTGGGCATCAGCGTAATTAGCATCCACAGGGTCTGGGAACTGGATTTAGTTATTATAGTCTGTATATGTAATTTTGTTACGCTCCTGACTATTAATTTTTGTGTACATATTTTTTTATTTATATATAGATTCATTATAATTCAATAATTTATGCATATTTAGTATGTAGTTAAATATTAATAAATTTTAAAATTATTTTTTAAATTATTAAGTAATTCACACGTTTAATTATTATATAATAGATAAAAATGTATCTAAATTAATTTATAGAATATTAAAAATATAAATTAATTTTTATTATGCATAATAATTTAATAAAAAAAATTTAATCATCATTAGTATTTATGAATAGCACAAAATAATATATTTTAAATTAAAAATAAAATTTTGATATAAAAAATTAAATTAATTTTATTAATAAAAAAATTATCAAATTAACGACGGTTTAAAAACTGTCGTTAAATCAGTCATAACGACGATTGTTCCTAAAGTTGACTAAAACCGTTGCTAAGCCCTAAGATCCACGATGGTTTTGAAACCATCATTAAATGGCTTAAGGACGATCAAAACCGTCGTTATGGCCACTTAAAAACCGTCGTAAAAAACCGTCTTTGTTGTAGTGGTTATATTCTTGAATCTATAAATACTAATGCTGTGTAGAGGGTCGCCCTATTCTCCAATCATGGTTATTTGTCTATTCATAATTTTCAATTTGTGTCTAAGTAGGATGAGAGCCTCAATTGAAATGGAGATGAGGAATCGAGAAGCTCCATAAATATATCGATCTTCTTTTGCTAATTGAAGACAGGTGACACAATGAAGTAGAATTTCATATTGATCTTCAAGAATCATTAATCTTCTAGGATTGGTTAGGGAAAATAGCACAAAGTTAGATAACATAGCAGATAAAACATAAACATATGTAAAAAACTACCTCAACCCCAAATCTTAATCTGTTAGGATTTGTTTTCACTAACATTTTTAATATGTCTCCTCTCATAAAAGCTCTTTGAATCTAAAATGTGAACAAAACAAAGACCCACCATACCTTGAGCTGAAATTGAATTTAATAAGAAGAATAAGGGCAGTAAGAAATTTTCCCCTTGGTCAAAAGAGACTGATACTATGCTAAATACTGCTTTAACCTAAAATTTTAAACTATTAAGTGAAAGTTCAGACCCATGATTGCTTTTTATTAAAATCTCAAACATTATCAATGGAAAGATGTGAATTCAACAAGGCAATCAAGAAATGGATTTGTGTAGCTTGTTCTTCAAGATTCTTATTGTATTTCCACCTCTATCTTAGCAGCTATTGTCTTACTTCACTAAGATTACTTAGTTGGAGATAGGCAGAATTAAATTTCTCAAACAACTAAGAAATTATATTAAGATTCTCATAAATTCATTAACCAGAAAAAAAGAAAAGAAATGAGATACTATAATACCAGGAATACATATATAAATTATAAAGCAACATATTCAATACTAGAGTAAACCAGCCTGCAAAAGTTTGTCATGAAAGGTGTCACACCCCTAATTTTAGGGCACGTGAAACACATACTTTACGATCATATATTTTTCATAACATGTATAATACACTCCTTTACAGATAGGTATTTCTATGGATACACAATATACAGATCAAGTCTATAAATATTAAAGTACAGTAGAAGTAGAGATTCTGCTTGTGGCATTCAGAGCATACTCTAGAATACAAATATAGAATGATTTAAACACTGTAAGCCCTGGAAACAACATAGACTCACCATGAGAGTATGACACCTAGTTAATCACGTAGCTCCAGGACCAAACTCTGTATCCTTATTTAAAAAACATATAAATATCGTGTAGTGAATTTGACAACTCAGTGAGCAGATAATACCTCATATGATATTTTAGGTTAACATTTAGATGTACTCATATTTCAAAATTTGTCACATAAAAAATATAGTTCAGAAATACATCCATATGGGACTCGCATTTCAAATATTCTCAAAACAAAGGATATTCAAATGTCCAAAACCATATATTGTACTGTATGATCATTAAACAAATATTGTTATGTATCAAAATATTTCACATGAAAATATTAGGAGGATCTCATATTAGAACCACCATATCAGAGTTCAAGTCCTTCCGTACTTTAGTGGTGTAAGATTTGCCTATACTTAGTATCCCAGTTAAAGTTTGCCCTACCACCATTCAAGAAGACAAGCAAAGGGACTCTAATATGGGCAATTTCTCAAGCACATAGCAAGGGAGGAAAAATCACATATCATATAGTCAGCATCTCACCCAGATAGGAGGCATCTCGCTCTCCTTCACATATCATATCCCGTGTGTTGGCCATCACACGAGGCTAACACCACCCCTGCTAGCTGAGGTATCAAGGTGCACTAGAGCTAATATTGCTTGCTGTTAGCAAACAGTGTTTCCAAAAGGATTTCTCCACAAAAATCATATTTTCATATATACCATATAGTTCAAAAAAGAAGTTCTAGTATAATACATAATTTTCAATCTTAGTACAATTCCTCTATCAGAAACTTTCCAATCAGGGTAATCACATATACATGCATGTTTCTAAGGCAATTTTATAGCTTTACATATCAATTCCACATGCACAATATATTTTCTTTACCATATAATGAGAAATATATTTAAAATCACATATTCAATGAGTTCAAAGATCTATTTTCAAAATCATACTCTTCTTGAACTATATACCGGATTGTAAATAATTCAGATAATTTAATCCATTTCAGAGACATATAAAAGTATAAATAACTTGTAAATATAATTAATTATACATTTAAAGTTCAAGAAGAGCATATGGTAAGTCATAAAAAGAATTATCTACTCACAAGGTAAAGCTTCAGGTTAGATAGTCCTAAAATGCACTTTTCCAATCTAAATTTGACCAAATAGACTTCAAAATCGAGTTTGGAGGGTTTAAAAACTTAAGAAATGACTCCAGAATCACGAAATTTGGCCTCTGAGAGTTTGGTCAACACTAATCAACTAATAGATACTATTTACCGTCATGAATCACTATTCATGCAGGGTTAGATTATTGTTCACGATATATAAAAAGTTATCAAATTGCCGAAAAATTTTATATCCTAATATTTATCTATCTCCTGAATCTATCTACAGTGTCAAATTTTCAATTTGAGATCTCTAAACAGGAGTTTTATTGTTTGATTTTTAAGATTTTCTACTTCTGATCTATGGCGATTCTGCGGCTTATTTGAAAAATTGTTTGACCAAAATCGTAATACTCTTCGTATTGAATCCAATGGTATCCTTAGTTTTGTGATCGGAGGCTCGAAAGTATTCCAGATCTAGAGAGAAAAAAATAAGGACAGAGAAAATATTATTCATAATTATTTATTCGATTTACGGAGATTTCACAGATTTTTTGCATCTCTCCCCTTTTTCTTTCTTTTTTTATTACTTAATATTATTTAATAATTAAATATTTAAAATTTATTCTTTAATTATATACATATAGTTATTTTTTTATCTTAAAGCATCCCAAAAATTTCTAAAAGTTTATATTATTGCAAAACTTTAATTACACTATTAAATTATGACTTTTCTTGATAAAAATTTTAATAAAACAAATCACAAAATAAAATATCTTTATGAATAATAAAAGAAAGAATATTTTTAAAAATAAAATAAAAATTTATTAAAAGTAAAAATAATTATTTTAAGCAAAATAAAAATTATTTTAATTAAAAGTATATTTGCTTTCAGCAAAATATATATAATCATTTAAAAAATACTTGTTTATAATAAAATATTATTATTTAAAAACTATAGGATATTACAAAAGGAAGCTAGGTCAATTAGCTGGTCACCTCACTGAGAGTAGACCCTACCCTTTTCAGAACTTGCTGGATTCCTGAGTATGTCTTCTGCCTAAAAATATATGCGGCCGATGACAGACACCCAAAGCAAAAAAGAGTATTATGAAAATAGTCTAGGACTAGAATCTTAGCCGCAACTTTTATTCCATACCTAGAAATCAGTCTTCCTGAAATTGAATAATAAGAAATAAAAAGTGAAGAGGAGAAAAATACACGTGTGTAGTTTAAGGACTAGCACCTCCCCAGCAATTCATACTTCATATTAGTCATAATATCTGAGAGCTTAGTGGTGGTATCTGGAGATCTAAATTGGATGATTTCAAGCAATTCTAACACCTGCATTTGAAAAAAAAATTACAAAGAAAACAAGAAGCAAAGCAACTGCAGCTAGGTAATCAACAAGGAGTATAACAGGAGCTACATTTTCTATTCCATTAGCTAAGAAAGACAAACGTTTGCTTTAATCAGAAGAATAAAATCAATAATTAAGAATTACACTAGTTAATATATCAGTCATCAAATCATCCAACAGGAAATAGGATGATCAATTGATGATAAAGATTGTACTCTTAGGAAGAACTGATACATTTTGTGCACAAGTCGCATAGGAAAATACGTCGATTTTTCTATAGAATGTAGGATATAGGTAGGTAGAATGGACTAAAAAAATCTACATATAAACTAATAAATAATAAATTTTAAAAATGTATATTCAATTAAAAATTTTGCCGTTGTTCATGTTTATAAAGTACAGGTCAGTTAAACAGATGACGTAGAGATGGTCAGCAACTGACTTTTATTGACCAAAGGATAAAATGAAAGCTTATCCTCTCCCTTCCCTCTTTGCTGCCTTCAACAAAGGACACAATCCAATGTTTCTATTTTTCCTTTCTTTCATATTCCACTTATTCATCCATTTCTCTCACTTACAGCCGTTGCTGAAATTGGGTAAGACTTCATTGTTGGTGATGTGTAAACATGATGTAACTCCTCCACATGGTATGGGCAATATGGATATCAATAACATGCTAGGCTAACGTACCAAGACAGCTATGAAAATTTAAAGACATAAGTGAGCAATTTTTGCAAGTCGGTGCTACATAGATAGCAATTGCATTTATTATATAGTAAGTAGTATAAAATCCGCGATATGAAAGTGATAAGTTAGTCCATATAGTGAAGGAACCATGATATGTTCAATGATTAACAGTATCTTACTCTTACTGACAGTTCTTATTGCAGCATTTTCAGTAGTATCTTGAAGAGAAATCAGAGACATGCTCTGGTGTGCACCAATTTCAGTTATACCTTGTCCAAAGAGATAAGAAAGAATTGTCTGACATGATCCTTTGTGTTTGGAGATACTAATGTCACCAGCATGTGGCTCAACAGCTAAAAGTTTCAACATCCAAGCTCTCTGAAAAGGGCATGCAAGGGATTAACCCCACCCTAATATGCACAGTTCAACGATAATACATAAATGACCCACAGATATTAGCACCATTGAGACATAAAGATTTATATTGGAAAATAATTTTGAATGCGCAACATAGCATGAAGAAGTTGCTTAAAGAGAAGTGTCAAGATCAAGATTTTTGCCAGTATATGCTTGGAGAGACCTAAGAATCTGACAATAAACTTCACAATGAGATCCAAAGAAATGCAAAAATCATAATTAGAAATATGGTTAGCTACTTGAGCTCTCATTGTCCTCAAATAACGAACTATCTTATATGAATTATATAATTGGCCAACATGCTGGCTAGAAATTTGCTTCATTTTAGTTCATTACTAAGAGTATCATTTTCTGGAAGAATACTCAATATATCAGAAAACAGTACAACTTGAAGAAACTCCTGTAATATCCTGTAATTTTATTTTTAAATAAAAATATTTTGCTATAGTAATTTTATTTTTAATAATAATCCTATAAACAAATATATTTTTATTTGTTTAAAAATGATTATGTTTTGCTAAAAGTAAGTATACTTTTAAGTAAAATAATTATTGTTTTGTTTAAAATAATTATATTGGCCTCTAATAAATTTTTGTTGTATTTTTAGAAATATTCTTTCTTTTATTATGTATAAAGATATTTATTTTGTGATTTGTTTTATTAAGATTTTTATCAAGAAAAGTCATGATTTAAGAGTTTAACTAAAGTTTTATAAGAATGCAAATTTTTAGAAATTTTTTGAATATTTGAGGATGAAAAACGGTCTTTATATGAATATATATGAAATAAAATCAAAATAAATCAAAATATTTAATTATTAAATAATTATTATTATTATTATTATAAAAAAAATAAAAGGGGAAGGGGAAGACGGAATGCAGAAGGATGAAACGGAGAGAAAAATGAGTAGTGTGAATAGTGAATAGTACTTCCATATTTTTTCTCTAGATCCGAAGTGTTTACAGGCCTCCGATCTCAAAACTAACAGTACCAATGGATTTAGGACGGAGAGTACTACGATTTTGACTGAACAATTTTTCAAATCAACTGTAGAATCACCGTAGATCAGAAGTAGAAAATCTCAGAAAAAGGTAAACTCTAAAACTCTTACTTATAGACCTTAAATTGGAAATCTAATATCGTAAATGGATTCAGGAGCTAAATAAACCTTAGGATATGAAATTTTTCAACTATCTGATAACTTTTTGTTCTTGGTGAATAATATTTTTCGGCGATAAATATTGTTTTCCGGCCATGAATAGTACCAAGTTCCCGAAATCATTTTCTTGAATTTTGGACCATCCGGACACATTTTTGAAGTCTATTTAGTCAAATATGGATTGAAAAAGTGCATTTTGGGGCTGTCCAATCTGGAACCTTACCCTGTGAGTAGATAATTCTTTCTATGACTTACCCCATACTCTTCTTGAACTATAAATGTATAATTGTTTCTGTTTATAAATTATTTATGCTATTATAAGTTTCTGAAATATGTTAAATTATCTATTTTGTTTACGAACTAGCACATAGTTCAAGAAGAGTATGGTTTTTGAAATGGATTTTGGAACTCATTGAATATGTGGTTCTAAATGTATTTATCATTATTTGATAAAGTGAGTATTATGTGCACGATGCATTGATTTGTAAAGCTATATACTTGTGAAAATGATGCATGTCATATTATAATGAGATTAAATGGCAAGCGTAAAGCTCATGGCTAGTTGCTTGGTAATTATGGCAAGCGTAAAGTTCTTGGTGAGTTGCTTGATAAATATGACAAGCGTAAAACTCATGACGAGTTGCTTGATAATTTTACATGTATTTATATGTATGGATGGATATCAACAGGTTATATGGCTTGTGACGATATTGAATAGAGGACGCCCTATATATTAGCCTGAATGAGCCGGGGGAGGACTGTTCCAACGGGGTGACAGTGGTAATGTGAAGGGACAGAAGGGTGATGTACTCACATTCTCTGACCACTTATTATGACTGTACTTGATCAGTCACTATGCGTATAGCAAATGAGTTATGTTTTTATTGCATTGACCAAACCGTCGAGTGAGGTAGGTGCATTAAAAATGATGATTTTATCTTCAAATCTTAATATTTTACTATAGCTTATACAGCTGAGCATAACAACATTTGCTTAATGATCATACCGTGCTGTATATGGTTTTGGATATCTGAATATCCTTTGATTTGAGAATATTTGAAATACAGGTCCCATATGAATGTACTTCTGAACTGTATTTTCTATGTGACAAATTTTAAAGTATAAGTACATCCATATGCTGACCTAAGAGGTCATAGGAGGAATTATTTACTCACTGAGTTGTCAAACTCACTACACGATATTTTTACATTTTTTAGATGAGAATATAGAGTCTGATCCTACAGATAGGTGATCAGTTAGGTGACATATTCTATGGATGAGTCTACATTGCTTCCAAGGCTCATGGTGTTTGAATTATATTGTGTTTATATTCTAGAGTGCTCTAAACGCTACAAACAGGATCCCCATTTCTACTGTACTTTAATGTTTATAGACTTGGTCTGTATATTGTGTATACATGAGAGAAATGACAAAGAATTGAATTGTGCATCTTTATGGAGAATATCTGATTGCGAAAAAAAATGTTTATTTTACGTAATGTAAATTGGGGGTGTTACAACTCCAGCCTTCACTATGTCCAAAATGTTTCCATCACTTTGTTTGTCGGAATACTGGAAAGAGTTAATATATATTTTAAAAGTGCTTAGTAGCACATGAATAAAACTACCTTAATAACAAATATAGGCAAGTGATAGTTTACACCCCCACTATTCACATAGTTCACTAAAATACAGTGAGGCTTTGAGAATGATATGTGGGACAAAAAAATTGAAATTGATGGTTTGTCAAGGAAATTGATGAAGGGAACTGATACGAAGTGCCTGGTTGCTATTTTTTTTTGGAAGCGGAGCAATGCCGATTGTATCAAGGTGTAGTACTGTAAAGAGGGAAGCAATTTCAGAGATAGAACTCACAAGACTAAGTAAACATAAGGAGAAACAACAACTACTTGAACAGAAGCAAAAAGTGCAAGAATCTTAAGTACATAGAAAACTGTTTACCCTAACAAAGAATTGATACTTTTTGTTCGACAGCTGATCTATTGTAGGAAAACATGTTAGTGGATCTATGCACAACTCACAATATTCTAGAAATGCAAATATAATTAACAAATGATTGAACTAATAAAAGGAACTGACTCCAACACTGGAACTTTCTCCACTCTGTTTATTATGTTAAGCCATAGATCAATTGCTATATAACCTGAAAATCAAATTCATGAAGTAATGCGTTTACATCAGGCTTCAATAGCTTCTACATGATATCAAGGATAACCTTCATGCAACTTTTGATAACATAATAAGGGTCACAGTTCTATTTACCACAATATAATTAAGTAGCAATATAATAACGTGTAAGCCATAGATGAGAACAACAATTTACGGAGATTAAGCACAAGGAGAGAGGATATCGAGACAAAAGTTGACCGAGCAAAAAGGGTTAAGACTAACTTGCAGAATAAGGATGCCTGGATTATCATTACTACTTCTATAATCTGAGACTCTTCTGACTGCAACTCAAGGCAGGCTGCATAATCTTCTATCAAGCTGTTTGCAGCATTAGATTTTAGCAATAACTTAACAAGCTCATCCACCCAAAAATCATTATATATCAATTACATGTCGTTAAGTGGGATATCCTGTCACCACATCTCATCAAATTGCAATTCAATAATAAGAAAATGGAGAGGTAATTAGAATGCCTTAAAATGCTCATGATTTTGATAGAAGATTGCTGAATTTTTGGCAGATATTCATATCTAACATACTCCAATAGAGCCACTATTTGATTATTGTCTTGGGAGAGTATAACATCCAAGGGCTGCAAGCAGATTATATACCATGAATAGAACCACGCATACGTTATCAAGTCCTATAGAATATGATTTCAAAATCAATTCTTTGTTGAACAATGACACTTTCTGACGGGATTCTTCACATTATTATGGATTAAACTAAACCAGAATAACTCCATTTAGAGTACCTAGCATACTAGGGCAAACAATACAGGCACCAGAAAATGGAAAATATTAAGTATGTATGCCACCATGAGATATACCATCTGGGTTTTCCCAAGCACGCATGCTCAAAAGACACAGTTTACATAATTCACAGCAAAATTAATTTTCCCCTGATCTCAGTATTGGTTTACTTATCGTCAGAATGACAGTATCTTATACCATTTTTACTGCAGGGAGCTCAGAGTTTAAAAAGCCTTAGATTTCAAGCATAGAGCACCGAAATAAAATTTAACTAATTTAAGTAACAATTTTTTAATGATTTATATATGGCATGACTGACTAATTTTGACTATGTCTTCTTATAACAATAAGCTTAGTAAAAACAAATGAACCGAAATACAGGATAAAAAACAAGCAGCTTCAAATAACTTATTTAAAATACAAAATGTCAACCAACTTGTTCAGAAAATTAAATAACTTGCTGGTATAGAGGTCGCCAATAATCAGAAAGAAGTAAATCCTTTTCAAGAACAGGTACTACAATTTCCAAAGGAAGTTGCACTGCATTCTTTTGAAGCTGCCCATATATTTGACTCCTCCTTTGTGTAGAAGAATACCCACGATATTCGGTAAAGCAGTTTTACCACTCATGAAATCCTGAAACCAATTAAATAATAAAATATACAAAAATAATCAATTAACTTAAAATTTAAAAGTAGAACACCTAGAAATAATGATGCAGTAATGCAACAATTTGTTAGGAAATTGGATTTTCGAAAGTTATACAATGCATACCCGGATATTAAATTTGGTTACCTAATAGTTGCTGACCAATCATAATCCATAAGTACGGATCCAGAAAGCTTACAGATTCCCATACAGTTTACAAATTTACAACCAAGGATTAAAAATATACAATTATTGGATCAACATTTTGGTATGATAGGCAAGTCATGGCCAGATATATCGAAAAAATTTCAGGAGCAAAACTGAACAAAAATGTTGAAAAAGCACATACTAAAAGCAAGTCTAAAACGAGGGCCTGTGTCTGAAGTGATGATTATTTAGCAATAAAAATGACTTGATTGATCAACTACACCTTCACTGTCCTTATACTTGATGTCATAGGTGCTTCGTATCCAGCAATATTAAATTATATATGATTTAACATTCTCCATCTATTGGACACACTCATATTAGAACCAAACCAAAGTTACATTACACAGATCAATCAAAATCAATTTACAGAAAGAAAAGTCTGGTAGCCTGCAAGTATCAATTAGATAGATAGGGATTAAAAGAAATAAGTCAATTATCAGTGATGAGCAACATCAAAGATGTGTAACAGAGGAATAACACCAATTAATTGTCAAATAACAAAAAATGGAACCACTTGACAAAATGTTCAAGTGCCAACCAACTCCCATTTCTCACAGGGATCTGCATAAGATCTTTGAGGAAATGGCCCTAAGATATAATCATAGATGAACCTAAAGATGCCAATAAATGTGCAAAGTAATAGAAAGAAAATTCCTTGACTTTAGAGTGAAAGCATCAAAAGGAACCGAAAACACCTTCAAACATTAGAGAGGTAAAGTGACTAGTACCTCTTCCCTCTATCACTCAAGTCTTTTTCTTCAGCAATAAGAGCATTTATCAAATTAAGGAAAGATATAGTTGAAGGATATTGCCATCTCCTTGCTTCTATTTCATTCAATTCAAATTGCATATCATAAAGGCGTGAAAATTACAAATGTACTAGCACATGAGAAAAAGAGAAAGTCAATGTGTTGAAGGTTAATTAATTAGGGAAGAGGGACGGAAGCCAAAAAATAAATGGAGGAAGCATAGAAAACAATTGTGGAGCTTGATGAATAAACACGGTATTAAAAAAGTTCCCCAACATGCCCAAATTTCCCAACAGAACCATCCTCATTGGAGCAGAGATGGAGAAGTATAAGCGAGATTTCTTAAGTGGTCATTTGATATACGACAAAATTTTTTATTTTTGAAAAACATGATTAATGGGAATAATAATTTTTGAAAATGTATAAAATGTATTTGGTTGAATTTTAAGATTGTTGGAAATCTTTAAATAACATTTTATGTATTTAGTTATACTTAAGTTTTTTAAAAATCTCTGTACATTTTTCAAAAATATCCTTATCTATTTTTGTTAATAATTTATTGGGTTTACATTTTTTTTTAAATTATTAAAAAAATATTAACCATTAAATTTATTTTTATAAAGAATTTTTATATAAGATATTGGAGGATAAAATTATCATTTCACTCTTGATAAAAAATTTTACTTTTATGGGAATCACCAATTTTCACCCCTCTATGATAATCTTTTCATAGAAATTTATGTTTAAAAATATTCACAGGAATTGAAATTTTCTGACAATCATGATTTTTATTTTGATACCAAATGAAGCAATCTTCAATTCTCATATTAAGATTTTCAGGAATCCAAAACTTTTCCTTCTACCAAACGCCCCCTTAATGTGAATATTAACTTTAGCTTTTAGCCTTTTGATAAATTTTTCAGATAGAATTACAATATACAATATAATATAACCTACAATTTAACCTAGAGATGTTTGAATCAATTGCCCTTTTTGAAAAAAAATTATTATCCTACTGATGTTTGTTTTTGCAGACCAGTGTGACAGACCATCCTCCTGTTTATGAACAAAGTTTACAATATGAAAGATAAGTACTTTATTTGATTTGAAAAAAAATATAGATAAAATAAAAATTCAATAAGATAACTAGCTGCATGTTGCAAAATTTAATTCTTATAACTGGTGTTTTTGTATTGTTGATTTTTATAGGGCTTAAACAGTGAAAACGACCAGATTTAGTTGTCACTTGTCAGTGAAGGGAAAGGACAAACAAAATGAAGATGCTGCATTACATAAAATCGCTCGCTCTTTCGACCTTTCATCAACAGTTTTGCGGTGACTACGGCTAAATTATTGTAACCTGATGGCAGAAGATCAGTGTGAGGAGGCAAGAAGGAAAAGACCGATGAAACAACCTGAGCAGCCATGGGAAGTCGACCATTCTGCAAATGAGGTCCAACAACCACTGATAGACCATATTACTCAAGATAGGTCCGAATATTATCCTTCAATAATGTAGAGACACGAACAAATGTAGCTATCGCATTCCTTAGAGCATCATATGTTGGCATCACATATGCTTTCTCAAAAGAACAGTGCAAAAATTTCACTTGGAAGTGGAACTGCTAGTGCTAAAAAAAAGCAAGAATTATATATCAGATAGTGGCTTGGTATCAGGAAACCAATTTTCCCTCTATATAAGGTTCCCATTTTCCACAACCTGTATACCGGACAAATACATGGTAAAAGACCATCATAATTTGCCATTGGAAGAAAATTGAAAAGACAAGTCTTGTAGATTCCACCAAGAAACAATTAGTTGCCAAATCAACATAAACCAAGGATCTTTGTTCAATATGCTAATGCAACGGACAAAAATATATTCAAATAATAGACAATCTTCTTTCATCTACTTCACATAAAGCAGAATTCAACTTGTCAAATTCATTAATTGAAATTTCAATTCCTAAGGTGGTGAGCCTATGGAAGAAGCTGCAAAAGACAACCATTACAGTTTAGGCCACAAAAGATGAGATAATTTAGCCATGAGAACCACGAACCAAGGGAAATCAAAATTAAACAAGAAGTTTTGGAGTCACCCCATGATGGACTTAGATAGCGACTTAATCCAGTATGTCATTCAGAGAAAAATAACCTATCATATAATCTCCAAGACTAACCATTGATTTAATCAGATTTAAGATGGCAATCGAGTTAGCCCAAATTAATTGATGGATTTCTGTATATTTATTATAAAATGAGGCAGCTCCACAAAAATTTTAAGCCAAAATAATAATACACCGAGCTCATTTACTAACCTATGAAATATATCCTAGGCTTGATTTGTTTGTAGGATTGAACAAGTCGGCCCAAGCTCAATACTTGGCATGAATAGCAAATACCTCAATATTAGGCTTGGTTCAACCACCTCCAAGCATTGCCAATACCTCAATGAGTTAAAGAATTGAAAGTCCCTACAAAATCATACTCTCGTATATTTCATATTTATCAAAACAGAGGTTCTATCATAATATAACATTTTCTATCTCAATATATTTCCTCTGTCAAAACTTTCCAATCAGGGGAATCATATACAAAGGCCTATATCCGAGGCAAAATATCATTGTATAAATCAATATCACATGCATAACATATTTCCTCTGTCATATAATGAGAAATGTATTCAGAAATCACGTATTCAAAACATTTCGAAATCTATTTCAAAATCATACTCTTCTTGAACTAGATATCATTTCTCAACCATTTCGAATATTCCAAAACCATTTCAGAAACATATGAAAGTATAAATAACATGTAATCATACTCATTTATCAATGTAAAGTTCAAGAAGAGTGAAAACAAGTCATAGGAAGAATCATCTACTCACAAATTTGAAGTACAAAGTTGGACACCCTTAAAATACTAGTTTTTGATCTGGATTCAGCAAAATAAACCCCAAAATCGAGTCCAAAAGGTCCAAAAACCTTGAAAATGACTCCGGATTTGATAAATTTGGCCTCTAAGAGCTCGGTCAACGCAGGTCAACAGAGAAGGGTTCTGTTACACGCGCTGCACGCACCGTCGAGGGGCTGCGCGTGGGCGCCACTCGTCGAGAGAGATTAGGCATGTGGGGGCACGTGCAGTGGTGGGTAGACTTGAAATTTGAGATCCAAAGGTTTCGGTGCCTTCTGGATCGATCTACGGTGTTGGTTTTTGCATTTGACAACTAAAAATAGGAGTTTTGGGGGTTACCGTTTTGGCCGATTTTCCCTTCAATTTTCCGACCAATTCTCCAGAAACCAATCAGATGAATTTGAAGAACTCTTCGTCTTCAGTCCATTGGTGGTGGTGGTGTCGAAATCCGAAGTCCATAGGCAGAGAAATCTTAGAGAGAAGTTAGAAGATTTTCGAGGAGAATTTTCTGAAGAGAGATGAAAAAAATCTACAAATGACCAACTTTCAGAGTTGCTGAGGCCCTTAAAATATCCCATGGGACCTTTATGCAAAATTTCACTTTTAGAGGGAGGTCCTTGCAAATTTTCCTTATTTACATTTTAACCCCGAAACTTTTAAGAAATTACATTTTTGGCCCCGAAACATAAATTCTCATATTTCTTTTGTAATTCTTTAATCCATGTAAATAATAAACTTATTTTCACCGGTTCTTATCTCTATTTTAAAAATTCTCTCTTTAATTCCAAATTTCCTTTAATCTAAATTTAATTAATTTTACGGCTATTACAGCTTCGATCGGCGATCACCAAGGGTACAGCCTATGAACATGGCTATGTTTGACTGTGAGGCTATCCCATCCACATTTTACTCTCCAAACGCCCAAGTACCCGAGGAGGAGTTTGATATTGATGACCTCTTCGCTGATGAAAATGATTTGGATTAAGTGTTTGCCCGATTCAAGTTTTTGGCCATGGCTTTAAAGGGTCGAGATCATAGTCTGGGCCCTCTAACCATGAATTACAAAATGAAGTGCCTAGACTAAAATCAATGTGGAGGAATATGAAGTAGAGCGAGGCGCACGCAATGTAGAAATAGTTGCACAATAATGAGTGATGGAAGCAGCTATGTCTTTTCTACTACAAAAATTTTAGGATCAACTGCCACTTGAGTTTGCATTTGTATCGAGTAGGGTCCAACGATAATTTTTTTAATTTCCACTTGAATTCTAAAAATGTAAATTCATACAATTCAATTTGTTATTGTTAATAATGTATATTTTTTTCATGTTCTAAGTGATCAAGCCAGTGGACACCAGTTATCTCAAGACCCTTAGGATCCCAGAAGTTAATTTTTATTTGAATTTGTATTTTATATTTTATATAATTGTATATAATATATATTGTAATTTAAATTTTCAATGAATATTAGTTTTTATTACAAAATTTTACTCGTACTTGTTAATTTATTTTTCTTTTTAATATTTTTATTATATTTTAATGATAAAAGTTGGAAGAAAAAAATGAAAAACATATTTATATAAAAAAATAAATATATGAATATATAAAAATTTAAAAAGATTTAAAATAAAAATATATATAATAACAAACTAGTTTGACGACGGTTATATGAAACTATTGTTAAGGCCAAGACTTAATGATGGTTAAAAATGGTTGTTATTGCCTATTTCAATGATAGTTGGACAAACCATCGTTAAGATTTTTTACGATGGTTCAAACAAAAACTGTAGTTAACTAACGACAGCCACATACTGCCTTTACGACGGTTAGTGAACCGTCATTTTGGTAAGTCTTAGCAACGGCCTTTTCACAATTTAATAAAACCGTTGCAATGCCAAAAACTCAACAGTGATTTTATTGACCATCGTTAAATCCTTTAGTGACACTTAAAACCTGAAGTTCTTGTAGTGCTTTCTATTCTTTATCAGATTCCTTTTCTTTGTAACTAGCTAATAAGATGACGAATCTTTATGGCAGGTGTAATAGCCGCAAATTTAAAGAAAATTCTAATTAAAGGAAAATTTTGAATAAAAGAGAGGATTTTGAAAATGGAGATAAGAACCGTTGAAAATATGTTTATTTACTACATGGGTTAAAGAATTACAAAGAAAATATGAGAATTTACGTTTCAGGGCCAAAATGTAATTTCTTAAAAGTTTCGAGGTCAAAATGTAAATAAGAAAAATTTGCAAGGACCTCCCTCTAAAATTGAATTTTTGCAGAAAGGTCCCCCGGGATATTTTAAAGACCTCCACAGCGGTTTAATCAAACAGGATCCGATAGCTCTAATCAGACATCAGTTAATATCAACAAGCAAAGAATGAATCAAAAAGATATGAGACCGGTTACCCAACAGGATTTAAGATCAATTTCACCATGTCCTATTTGTGGCAAGCCTCATACTGGATAGTGTCGTAGAGAAATTGGTGCATATTTTAAGTGTGGACAAATGGGTCATTTGATGAGGAACTGTCCACAATTATGAAGTTTTAGTCAAGCATCAGTACAATCAGCTTCACCCCCTGCATCTGTACTAACAAGATCAAACAGTGCAGCTTCAGTTCAAGCAAGTAGTGTTGGTACTAGTAGAGGATCAGGAAGTCGAGGTTGAGAACAAGTTCAAGCTTTTGCCTTGACATGACAGGATGCTCAAGCCTCAAATATAGTTATGACATGTACATTATCAGTATGTTCCCATAAAGCATATGTCATGTTCGACCCTAGTTCTACTCATTCTTATATATCACCTTGCTTTGCTAAGAAATTGGATAGAGATCCTACTAGTTTACATTATTCTTTCATGGTTGCTACTTCAATGGGAGAATTCTTATTAGTAAATGATGTGTATAAATCATGGGAGATTTCGATAGAAGATAAGGAGACTCTTGTAGATTTGATAGTTCTAGATATGGTAGACTTTGATGTGATACTAAGAATGGATTGGTTGTCATCATATTATGTCATTCTAGACTATCACCTTAAGGTGATTAAATTTAACATTCCTAGAGAATCTTCCTTCTTGATATAAGGAGATCGTAGTGAGGTGCCTAATAACTTAATCTCTACTCCAACTGCTCATAAGATGTTACAAAAAGAATGCCAAAGGTATTTAGTAGTAGTCAATGACGTTGATATGAAGTACACCAAGGTAAAGCAAGTTCCAGTGGTTAAGGAATTTCCTGATGTGTTTCTTGATGAGTTACCAGGGTTACCCCAAGAACAAGAAGTTGAGTTTAGTATTGATTTACTTCCTGGAACTCAACCAGTGTCTATACCCCCATATAGATGGCACCGAATGAGCTCAAGGAATTGAAACCCCAGTTACAAGACTTGTTAAACAAGGGATTTATACGCCCTAGTCCTTCTCCTTAGGGTGCTCCTGTCCTATTTGTAAAAAAGAAAGATGGATCGTTACGACTGTGTATTGATTACAGATAGTTGAATAAGGTCGTACATAATAAGTATCCATTACCTCGTATAGATGATTTATTTGAGCAGTTACAGGGTGTCCAATGTTTTTCAAAAATTGATTTGAGATCTAGGTATCATCAATTGAGGATAAAAGGAGGATATTCCGAAAACTGCTTTTAGGACTCGGTACAGGCACTATGAGTTCTTAGTAATGCCATTTGGTTTAACAAATTCTTCAGCTGCATTCATAGATTTGATGAATAGAGTATTTAAACATTTCTTGGATCAATTTTTTGTTGTATTTATAGATGATATCTTGGTATATTCAAAGAGTTCGAAGGAGCATGAGCGGCATTTAAGAATAGCATTGCAAACCCTAAGGGAACACTAGCTGTATGCCAAGTTTTCAAAATGTGAATTTTGGATTAATAGTGTTACTTTCTTAGAGCATGTGGTTACCAAGGATGGTATTCAAGTTGATCCTAAAAAGATAGAAGCAGTGCAGCAATAGCCACGCCCCACGACAATTACAAAGATTCGTAGTTTTTTTGGTTTAATAGGCTATTACCGTAGATTCGTTAAAGATTTTTCAAAAATAGCTGCTCCTTTGACATGGTTGACAAGAAAGGGAATAAATTTTGACTGTTCAGATGAATGTGAAAGAAGTTTCCAAAAACTCAAAGAATGTTTGACTATGGCATTATCATTGGCTATTCCTTAAGGTACTGGAGGATACACGGCATACTGCGATGCATCAAGAATTGGACTAGGATGTGTGTTGATGCAAAATGGTCGAGTCATTGCATATGCATCTAGACAGCTTAAACTACATAAGCAAAATTATCCGACTCATGACCTGAAAATGGCAGTAGTCGTTTTTGCTCTCAAAATCTAGAGGTATTATCTATATAGTGAGACATGCAAAATTTATACATATCATAAAAGTTTCAAATATATTTTTCAACAAAAAGATCTTAATTTGAGACAAAGACGATGGATGGAATTACTTAAAGATTATGATTGTACAATACTATATCATCCAGGTAAGGCTAATGTTGTGGTTGATGCATTAAGTAGGAAGTCTATGAGTAGTTTGGCTCATACCACAGTGGTAAGAAGGCCGTTAGTTAAAGAAATGCATAAGTTGGAAAGTAATCGGGTAGTAATGGAAGTAAAGGAGCCTGAAATATTATTAGCCCATATACAGTTTCAATAATCTTTGGTCAAGAAAGTGAAAAAGGCATAGAAAGAGGATGCCTATTTATGCAAGAAAATTGAAGAGGTGAAAAATGGTGGTGAAGTTGAATTTACTGTAGACCCTGAAGGAATTCTGAGATTTGGTAAGTGGTTATGTGTACCTGATAAAGAAGAACTTAAGAAAAAAAATTTAGAGGAAGCTCATAGATCCATGTATACCATTCATCCTGGAATAACTAAAATGTATAAGGATCTAAAAGAAATTTATTGGTGGGAAGGTATGAAGAAAAACATAGTAGATTATGTGTCTCGATGTTTAATTTGCCAACAGGTAAAAGCAGAACATCAAATGCCTGTAGGACTACATCAGCAGATAGAGATACTGAATGGAAATGGGAAAGAATAACTATGGATTTTATTACGAGGCTATCGAGAACACCAAAAGGGTTTTATTCAATATGGGTGATCATTGATAGGTTGACTAAGTTAACACATTTCTTACCAGTGAAAACCATATACAATACAGTTCAGTATGCAAATTTATATTTGAATGAAATAGTGAGACTTCATGGAGTGTCATTATCAATTATTTCTAATCAAGGACCACATTTCATAGCTTATTTTTAGAGAGCTTTCCAAGAGGCCTTGGGCACAAATTTAAATGTCAGTACTGTATTCCATCCTCAAATATATGGACAGTCTGAGCGAACCATTCAAATATTGGAAGACATGCTTTGGGCTTGTGTTTTAGATTTTGAAAGTAGTTGGGAAAGATTTCTGCCTTTAGCTAAATTTGCTTATAACAATAGTTATCAAGCCTGTATTCAAATGGCTCCTTTTGAGGCATTATATGGTAGACGTTGCCGTTCTCCAATTGGATGGTTTGAGATGGGCGAAGCTAAGATTTTAGGGCCTGATATGGTACAAGATGCACTGGTCAAGGTAAAATTAATAAAGGAAAGGTTATTAGCAACTTAGAGTAGACAGAAAGCCTATGTTGATAATAGACATCGACCATTGGAATTTGCCATAGGTGAACATGTTTTTCTGAAAATATCTCCTATGAAAGGAGTAGTGAGATTTGGGAAGAAAGGGAAGTTAAACCCTCGGTACATAGGACCATTTGAAATTCTTGATAGGATTGGCCCAGTAGCTTATCATTTGGCTTTACCCCCTGAATTGGATAATGTCTATCTAGTTTTTCATGTGTCTATGCTACGAAAGTATTTACCAGATCCTATGTAACAACTTATTTATTTATTTATTTATTATTATACTATATAAAGTTCATATACACATCATTAATCAAAACATATGTACAATATTTCAAACACATAAATATCTACATCTTATTTATTCTAGTTGACCAATTCTGGAGATTTGGGTGCGGGTGGTTGCACCTTCACTGGGATCTGTGACAACTCGCCTACAAACATTTTATTTAGGATCCGCCCATCATAGAATAACTCGATCCAACGTGCACTAAAAGCCAGAGCTATAGAAAAATCTGCATAACTAATTTTCTGAACATGACATGGAAATATATTGAGAATTAAATCCCAGTAAGTTCAACAATAAATTATTATCAATATAGTCATCACGTCATGTTCAGCTGTATAAATTACAGTAAATAACTTTGGTCACATGAATGCACTATATCTATGCACATGAGAATCGTACAGTAATGACATGTATGACATGATTGATTATTTTCAGAATATCATATGATGACTATCAATTTATTCTCATATCAAGTTACCCCGGTCAAGGTGAGTATTTTCTACTCTCCGGTACGGGCTTTTCTCGCTCCGTCCGACATGGCCCACTTTCTCTTTCTTTTCTCATTAACATGATCATAACCGTTGGTGGGGTGTCCCCTACTGGTGCACTACACAGATTTCCATGTGACCGTGCTCATTTCTTTTCTTTTCACAATGATAGCCAAAAATATGCTTTCAATAACAAGTATGTTCATCAAAATATAACTATTACCAAAAATCATTGATAATCATGCCATGAACATAACCATTTCAAATATCACTTTATAAAATATTTCCATATCAAATTTCACACTTAAGATGGTAAGAAGTTCATAGAATGGCAATAGCTATGGCTATACTAGTCATTTATTATTTTTATTTATAAGATTCGTCTTCTTTTTAAAATATTAATTTTATTTCTTTATTTTCTTGATGCAGGTTTTCATCCTATCTAACCTTCTCTTACTGATCAGAGTATAACTCCCTCAATTTAACTCTGATGTAGGTGCTCTTGGTGTCAATTTCAAGATAAAACAATTATCTAAATCTGTTATGTTGAACAGTTTAACAAAATATTAAGAAATCAAGGTGATATTATTCCCTCAAAATACAGGTTATTTCTTCTTGGGTAGGTTCTGACCTCTACCTACTAATCTGTCCATATATCCCTCATAAGAATTCCAAATTATGTGATTCTAGTGGCTACAAATCCGTGACACATATATCTATAATTCATATGTTAACCATTTATTTTAATTCTTTATAGAATGTTCCCAAAAATTAAAACACCAAAGCTCTCCTAACATATTCTTCACTGATTAACCATTTTCTGACCTTTGTTTACTAATTGGACCATATCTACCTCATATGAACTCTAAATTGAATGATTCTAGTGGCTAAAAATCCGTGACACAAATATATATAATTCTTATGTTGACCATTTATTTTAATTCCCTACAGAAAGTTACCAGAAATTAAAACACAGAAGCTATCCTAAAATATTCTTCCCTGATTAACCAATTTCTGACCACTGCATACTAATCGGATCATATCTACGTCATACGAACTCCAAATTGAGTGATTCCAGTGGCTTAAAATCCATGAGACATAGATATACAATTTTTATGTTAACTATTTCTTTAAATTCCTTACTGATGCTTCCCAGAAATTTAAAAACAGTAGCTTAAAATTCTGTCACCAATAGCCATACCCATGCAGAACTATCTACACCAACCTAAGTATTCAAACATACATGATATGTAACATGATATAGCAACATCCATGACCAATCATCAAAGTTTTAAGATAAAAATCTCATATAAATATTATAAGTTTCAAAAGTTTTCTTCAAAAAGAAATATTATTAAACTTACCTGGAGCACTTAGTCCCCTAGACTTCTCCTTCCTCTTTCTTCCTTTCTTCCTCTCCTTTCCTCACTCTACCTTGCTTCTATTTTTCCTCTCCCTCAATTGGACGAAATTCTAATGTTGTAAGGGTGGGTTTTCTTATATAGACCACCAAATAATTCACCTTTCTTGATCATGGGTCTACCTTATCACAATTAGGTTACACTTGGTTGAATTTTTGGAAAACAAACAACTTATGTCCTTGTCTTCCTCTTCCTTAGTCAAGATATGCATAGAAAAAGGAGATTTGTATTTTGAAAATTATGATAATATGTTCTTAAGATATGGGACAACGTCTCTTTGATTTAGGGATTCATTTACTTTTTCTTTTGTCTTAATCAATTATGATAGGTTTGCCTTTTTAAGTGGCAAATTTCTACCCCTTCAATCTTCATTATTTGGTTGAAATTATTTGTGTGGGATAGAAATGTTTTATCCTAATGCTATGTATTATTATACCGCTTGCTAAAATTATGAGTGTAAGATATAGATGTTTTGTCTTAAAGCCTTGTATTATCATACCACTTGCTAAATTTTTGTCTTAATGCCATGTCACCTAATCTTGATTACACCATTATTTCATCACTTTAATTTTAATTTTATTTTTATTTTTCCTCTTGGGTTTGGGCTCATTCTTGCCCATTTTCTTTACTTTGGTTAAAATTCTACCTTTCATCATGGGCTTGGTCACATTTTCATGATTTTTGGGCTACCGGTCCAATTTCTATATCCTAGTCCAAGTCTATGTTATATTTCTTCATTGGGCTATCCTATTGGCTTGCTAAAAATTTATGTGAAGTATAAAAACTCTCTATGAAGTGTCCATAGGTGAAAGCCCAATTTATGGGTGGAGATACTAAACTTAGTAACTTTTGCTCTTAAATTAAGAAAAATTACCCTAATCCGATCTTCTTGAAATTTTAAAACCTTTACTTACTTCACAAAAAAGTATCTTCTTTACCTAAGAATTTCAACTTTCTTTGGAATGTTTATTTCTAATATTTCCTCTTAGTTTTTCTCTCTTTACCTATTCCATTAATATTAGAACATTTCTATGCATACACGTAAGTTTAAGATTTTCTAAGGATTATATTTCCTTAGGTATCTAAAAATTGTCTAATAAATTTTATTTCCTTAAATATTTATGTATGTTTAGGGATGTTACTTTGAATACTTGTGTACTTTTATTTATACATGAAACGAAATTAGGGATGTTACATCCTACACATGTTATATAGTGTCCACAGATTCAATTACGGGAAGATTTAACTTATGAGGAACAACTAGTAGCGATAGTTGATAGACAAGTAAAGAAGTTGCGGTCAAAGAAAATACTTACAATGAAAGTGATATGGAAAAATCACTCTTCTAAAGAGGCTACTTGGAAAAGAGAGGATAACATACACGCCAGATATCTACATTTGTTTGAACAATGAGATTAGTATTTATTTGTAACTATGGTAATAAAATTCGGGAACCGAATTTCTTTAAGGGGGGAAGAATGTAATAGCCGTAAATTTAAAGAAAATTCTAATTAAAGAAAAATTTTGAATAAAAGAGAGGATTTTGAAAATGGAGATAAGAATTGTTGAAAATATGTTTATTTACTACATGGATTAAAGAATTACAAAGAAAAAAAAATGATAATTTACATTTTGGGGCCAAAATGCAATTTCTTAAAAGTTTCGGGGACAAAATGTAAATAAGAAAATTTTGCAAGAACCTCTCTCAAAAATGAATTTTTGCAAACAGGTCCTCCGGGATATTTTAAGGGCCTCAGCCACTCAAAGGAGGAGAAAATTCAGATTTCCTCTCTCTCCTCATAATTTTATCTCTTGAAACCTTAAAACTTCTCTCTAAGATTCTACTGCTTCCGGACCTCAAATTTTGACACCACCACTACCAATGGATTCAGGGTGAAGAGTTCTACAAATCCATCTAATTGGTTTCTAGAAAATTGGTAGGAGATTGGCCGAAAAATAGAAGGAACAATCACCTAAAAAGATAATATCTGAAACTCCTATCTGTGGTTCTCAAACGCAAAAACTAATACCATAGATTGATCCAGAAGGTGTCAAAACCTTAGGATCTCAAATTTAAGGATAATCCTCCCTTGCACGCGCCCCCATGCATTGCTTCTTCCTCGACGAGTGAAGCCCATGCGCAGCTCCCCCTGGTGGCGCATGTAGCATGTGAAATCGAACCTTATTGCGTTGACTGAGCTCCCGAAGGTCAATTTCACAAATCCAAAGTTATTTTCAAGGTTTTTGGATCTTCTGGACTCAATTTTGGGGTCTAATTTTTCAAATTCAGACAAAAAATGTGGATTTTGGGGTGTTCCAAGTTGGTACCCTAACTTTGTGAGTGGATAATTTTTTCTATGACTGGCCTATACTCTTCTTGATCTTTAAATGTGTATTTGATTATGTTTATAAGATATCTACATTTTTATATGTTTTAGAAATGCATTAAAATTATCTGAATTGCTTACAAATTTAAATATAGTTCAAGAAGAGTATAGTTTTGAGAAATGGATTTCTGAACTTATGGTATAACTAATTTCACATGTATTTCTCATTAAATGGTGAAATGAATATTTATGCATGTGATATTGATTTATAATGCTATATGATTGCCTCAAGAAAAGGCATGTATATGTGATAAACCTTGATTGGGGAATTTATGACAAATGAGCTATATTGAAACTGAGATTCTGTATTATACTGAAATGAAAGCTCTGTTTGAAATGATATGAAATATGTACATATAATTTTGTGGAGGAATCCTATTAAAAACACTGTCTGCTAACAACAGGTTATGTTAGCCTTGGTGTACCTTGATACCTTAGCTAGTAGGGGTGGAGCTAGCCTCGTGAATATAATATGTGATAGAGAGCGGGATGCCTCCTATCTAGGCGAGATGCATGTTATATGAGATGTGATTTGCCTTCCCTTACTTTGTGCTTGGAAAATTGCCCATATTAGAATCCCTTCGCGTATCCTTTTAAATAGTGGTAGGGCAAACCTTGGTTGGGATGCTAAGTATAGGCAAATTCTACACCAACAAAGTACGGAAGGGATTAAACTTTGATATGGTGGTTCTGATATAGGATCCTCCTAACATTTTTATGAGAAATGTTTTTAATGCATATCACTATTTGATTAATGATCATACTGTATCATATATGGATACAAATATTTGAATTAATTTGAACTGAGAATATTTGAAATGGCCCCATATGGATGCATTTCTGAACTGTAATTTTCAATGTGATAAATTTAAAATATGAGTACATCCATATGTTGACCTAAGAGGTCATATAAGGTATTATCTGATCACTAAGTTGTCAAACTCACTACACAATACTTTCACATTTTTTTTTCAGATAAAGATACAGAGGTTGGTCCTGCAGCTATGTGATCTGCTAGGAGTTATATTCTCTAGGTGAGCTTACATTGCTTCCAAGGTTCGAAATGTTTTAAAATATTATGTCATTGTAATCTAGAGTATGCTTTGAATACTACAGGCATGATCCTTATTTCTGCTGTAATATTGTTAAGTGTAGCTTTGGCATGTATATTTAGCTATACTAAAAACTTGTAAACTTATATGATATTTTCTTGATATGTGATATTGTGAGCCATATGCAAATAAATAAGTGGTGAAGTTTTTTGATATATGTGTTATTCGCATTCCATTAAATTGGGGCGTGACAGTGGGAACTTGGGAAGGCCTATATTCTAGCATTACAAAAAGAAGGAACATATACGCACTTGATGAATGAAGATGTTGAGAATATGTAAAATTTGGAGATGACGGTTATGTTATTTAGCAATGTAATGAAGCCTGAACTTGACATGACTTAGTTTGTATAAAAGGGAAAATAATTATTTTTTATTGGTATTAATAGTACGACTCTCTATTGGTACACAAATTTCGTTATATTTATCCAATGTTGACATATTGTCTACAAGTTTGTTTTCAATTAATTGGAATTATACCCCTTTACTAGTAGACAGAAAAACTGTCACTAGTTTTATTTATATTAGTAGTTATTTATATTACATAGCAGCAAATACAATTGCAATAAAAATAGGATGTAACAGCAGTCGTAGTAATAAAAAGAAAAAAATACTAACAAATAAATTGCTAGTAAACATAACTGTTGCTATAAAATAAGGATATACCAGTAGTTAATGTATCTGCTGGTATAAGTTATCCCAACAGAGATATATTAGCAGTCAAGAAAGCTGCTGGTACAGCATTAGTGGCAGTTTTTATTATTTGTAATATTTAACCAGAAAAACAAGAATGAGAATAACAGCAACTCCGGAGGAAGTATAGGAGTATAATACGCGTGTCCATGTAATATTTAACCAGAAAAAAAGGACAGAAAGATGACGAAAAACGAGCTAAAACAAGTTCACGCTATCGCCAAAGATTTTCTCTACCCTCCTTTTCGCTTTGAATCCATCCTCTTCGCTAATTTCTTCCTCCCGAGTTGTCTTTATCTCTGTCCCTACATTGCTGACTATAAGGCAGGAATCGTGCGTCTCATACTTAATTTTATTTTTTATCCTTTCCTACTTCTGCCGCTGGTTTGACTTAATTTCTTTTGAAAAAAAAAACTTTATTTTTTTTAACTTTTTTTAAAAAAATTTCATCATGTTTAGTCAAGACTTAAATTGATTGCAAATTGTATTGATTGCAAAATTATTTTATATGTTAATTTCATAAAAATTTAAAAATAATTAGATTAATTAAAATTAATTATCTATTCCAATTGTATTGATTGCAAAATTATTTCTAAACATACCATTAGCAATTTGTTCATAAAAAGCATTGTTTCAAAAGATAGGCAAAACACTACTGATATTGATACAAGCACTTATGAAACAATTTGGCCAAGCACTATTTACTTATTTGTTACAACACTTTTTAAACTCCAATCTAGAAAAAGTTTTAAACGAAGTAAAAATTAGAACCACAACTAAAGAGGTACTTGGACAATCTAAATCTAATATCCTCGGTGTATGACTTTTGATAATCTATTTTGTTTTGTCCTTCCAATTTGACTGCCTCAAAAGTTACTCTGGAGTCTTGAATAATATTCCAATGCTAACTATTGTTACGTTAAACTTTCTTTATTCTTTGTTAAGTGGGATTCGATGATAGCCCTCTTAGTTCCTTTTTCCCTTTGAGTTCATATTATCCTAACATTATATATATTAGTTATTTTAAACATTTACCAATCCTATTTAATTAATGGAGGAGGGTGGATCTAAAATGAATGATTATCCTTTTTTGGATAAAGACGAAAATTATATTAATAAAAAAACCAACGTATACAAGTAAGTGATTGTGATTGCTAAGGATATTTGAGAGCCAATTTCAATATCCTCAATAAAGCATGTACAATGGAAATTAAAAATTCTACTAACTAAAATTTTGACATCCAACATAATGGAATCCAGTCCAAGAGACTTCTGTGAACACTTTAGAATTTGATACTTCAAGTGAACACTCAAGCAGCCAATATACATGTTGAAATGCTTATTATCACTCTGCATAGATAGAACTTGTCAAAGAGAATCCAAAATAAGAGAGTTATTATAATATACCGTAATTTTTAAATAATAATGTTTTGCTATAAAAGAATATATTTTTATTTTAAATGATTATGTTTTGCTAAAAATAAATATGCTTTTAATTAAAATGATTTTGTTTTGCTTAAAATAATTATATTTTATTTTAAATAAATTTTTATTTTATTTTTATAAATTTCTTTCTTTTAACATGCATGAAGTTATTTTATATTATGATTTTTTTTATTAAAATTTTTATTAAGAAAAATCATGATTTAACAGTTCAACTAAAATTTTACAAAAATATAAATTTTTAAAAAATTTTGGGATACTTTAGGATGAAAAATAATATTATTATGCATATAAAAAAATAATACATTTCAACTATTTAATAATTAAATAATAAAAAAGAAAAAAGAAAAAATGAGGAGATGAAGCGTGAAGAGAAATCTGCGAAATCTCGTAAACAATTAATAGTATGAATAGTATTTTTTTTCTCTCCAGATTTTCTTTATAGATCTAGAGTGTCTATAGATCTCTAATCTCAAAATTATGGGTATCACTAGATTCAGGATGAAGAGTACTACAATATTGGTCAAATAATTTTTCAAATTAGCCGTAGAATCAATGTAGATTGAAAGTAGAAAATCTTATAAAAAGATAAGTTCTGAAACTTCTATTTAGAGACCTCAAATTAAAAATCTAACATTGTAGATGGATTCAGGAGATAGATAAACCTTAAGATATTAAATTTTTTGGTTATCTGACATTGTTTGTCGTGAACAGTAAATCTGGCTGGTATGAATAATGATTCCGGTGGTGAATAGTATTTTTTGATTGTAAATAGTACCATCAGTTGACTAGTGTTGACCAAGCTCTCTGAGGCCAAATTTCGCGATTCTGGAGTTATTTCTTAGGTTTCTGGACCATCCAGACTCTTTTTTGAGATTTATTTGATCAAATTTGAATTGAAAAAGTGTATTTTGGGGTTGTCTAACTCGGAGCCTTACCCTATGAGTAGATAATTCTTTCTATAACTTACCATATGCTCTTTATGAACTTTAAATGTATAATTGATTATATTTATAAGTTATTTATACTTTTATATGTCTCTGAAATTGATTAAATTAACTAAATTGTTTACAATTTACTATATAGTTTAAGAGTATGGTTTTGAAAATGAATTTTTGAACTCATTGAATATGTGATTTTAAATTTATTTCTCATTATATGGTAAAGGAATTATATTGTGCATATGGCATTGATATGTAAAGCTATAAGATTGCCTGGGAAATGGGCATATATATGTGATTACCCTGATTGGAAAGTGTCTGACAGAGGAATTGTACTAAGACTGAAAATTCTAAATTTATACTAAAACCGATGTTTTGAATGATATGCCATATGTGCAAATATAATTTTTGTGCAAGAATCCTATTGAAAACACTATTTGCTAACAACAGGTGATGTTAGCCCTGGTGTACCTTGACACCTTAGCTAGCAAGGGTGGTGCTAGCCTCATGTAACGACCAACACACAAGAGATGATATGTGAAGGAGAGCGGTATGCCGACTATATGATATGTGATTTGTCCTCCCTTGCTGTGTGCTTGGGAAATGCCCATATTAGAATCTCTTCATGTGTCCTCTTGAATAGTGATAGGGCAAACTTTAACTGGGATGTTGAGTTTCGGCAAATTCTACACCACCAAAGTACAGAAGGGCTTGAACTCTGATATGATGGTTCTGATATGAGATCATCCTAATGTTTTCATGTGAAATATTTTGATGCATAACAACATTTGTGTAATGATCATATAGTACAGTATATAGTTTTGGATATCAGAATATCATTTGTTTTAAGAATATTTGAAATACAGGTCCCATATAGATGTACTTCCAAACTATATTTTCTATGTGACAAATTTTAAAATATGAGTACATCCATATGTTGACCTAAGAGGTCATAGGAGGTATTATCTGCTCACCGAGTTGTCAAATTCATTATACGATATTTCTATATTTTTCAGATAAAAGTATAGAGTTTTGTTTTTTCCCTTCGGATAGGTGATCATCTAGGCAACCTATTATCTGGTGAACCTATTTTGTTTTCAAGGCTTGTAGATTTTTTGTTATATTGTACTTATACTCTAGAGTATTCTCTGAACGACACAAGTAGGATCCCTGCTTCTACTGCACTTTGATGTTTATAGACTTGATCTATATATTGTGTATACATAAAAATACTTATCTGTAAAGGAGTGTATTATACATGTTACATAAAATATATGATCGTAAAGTATGTGTTTCATGTGCCCTAAAATTAGGGGCATGACAAGTTGGTATCAGAGCATTAGGTTTTTCTGTGACTATCGAAGCAAAGGTATCTTTAGTAGGACCTTTAGGATGGATATGAGTCAGACATATTTATATTTCAGGTGTTACTGAGGGATTCTATAGGGTTTCAATTTTCTTTCTATTCTAAGTTTGCTAAATTTCCTAGTATAAGGTTGGTTGAATATTGTGAGATTTCAAAAAGTATTTATGCGTCAATTTCTACCTAAAAGTGAAAGGGATAAGCGTGCCAGAGAATTTAAAGAATTATGAAAAATTTGAAATATGATCGTTTCTGAATGTGATATCCGTTATACCCGGTTGTCTAGATATGGTAGACTTTTATGTGATATTAGAAATGAATTGGATGGCAACATATCATGTCATTTTAGAATGTCATCCTAAGGTGATTAAATACAATATTCCTGGAGAATTTTCTTTCTTGATACAAGAAGACCATAGTGAGGTATCCGGTAATTTAATATCTACTTTAGCAGCCCATAAGTTATTACAAAATGGTGCCAAAGATATCTGGCAATGGTGAAATATGTTGATATAAAGTATACCAGTATAGATCAGGTTCCAGTGGTTAGGGAATTCCCTAATGTATTCCTAGAGGAATTGTTAGGATTACCCCAGCATAATAAAATATAATTTGGTATTGATTTGTTTTCAGGAACCAACCAATGTCTATACCCCATATAGAATGGTATCGATTGAACTCAAGGAATTAAAGAATAAATTGCAATGTTTGTTAGATAAGGGATTTATTCGCCCTAGTACTTTTTCTTGGAGTGCTCTAGTTATATTTATGAAAAAGAAAGATGGATCGTTGTGATTGTGCATAGAATATAGATAGTTGAATAAAGTGACAATGCATAATAAATACTCATTACCTAATATAAATGATTTATTTGTCCTGCTACTGGGCGCTCAATATTTCTTAAAAGTTGATTTGAGATTTGGATATCATCAATTGAGGATAAGAGAAGAGGATATTCCAAAAATTGCTTTTAAGACTTGGTATAGGAACTATAAGTTCTTAGTGATAACATTTGGATTGACAAATGCCCTAGTTGCATTCATAGATTTAATGAATAGTAATTAAGCCATTCTTTGTTCAAATTGTTATTGTATTTATTGACGATATACTAATATATTTCAAGAGTTCAGAGGATCATAAGTAACATTTGAGGATAGTTTTACAAATTCTAAGAGAGTATCAACTATATGCTAAGTTTTCAAAATATGAATTCTAACTTAATAGTGTTGTTTTTTTAGGGTATGTGGCTAGCAAGATGGTATTCAAGTAGACCCTAAGAAAGTAGAATTCGTATAGCAATGTTCATGTCTTACTACAGCTACAAATGAAGATCCAAGTCTAACCAGTATTGTCCAAGCTCCCGGGGTCATTTACTAGGTTTTTGAACCCTCTGGACTCGTTTTTGAGGTCTATTTGATCAAATTGATATTGGAAAAGTGTATTTTAGGGCTGTCCAATCTGGGGCCCTTACCCTGTTAGTGGATATTTCTTTTTATGACTTTCCCTATACTCTTCTTAATCTTTAAATGTGCAATTGATTATGTTTATAAGTTATTTACACTTTTATATGTTTTTGAAATGGATTAAATTATCTGAATTATTTACAATTTGGAATATAGTTCAATAAAAGTATAGTTTTGAAAATGGATTTATGAACTCATGGTATACTTGATACAATATGTATTTCTCATTAAATGATTACATGAATATTTATACACGTGGCATTGATTTATAAATCTATATGATTGCCTCGAGAAAGGGTATGCATATGTGATAAACCCTGATTGGAGAAATTTATGACAGATGAGCTGTTTTGAGACTGAGATTCTGTATTATATTGAAAGCTTTGTTTTGAATAATATGGAATATGTGAATATGATAATTTTGTGGAGGAATCATATTGGAAACACCGTTTTCTAACAGCAGGTGATGTTAGCTCTGGTGCACCTTGATACCTCAGTTAGGAGGGATGGTACTAACCCCGTGTGAGGGCCAACACATGGGATATGATATATGATGAAGAGTGGGATGCCTAGTATCTGGGCGAGATGTCAGTTATATGATATGTGATTTGCCTTCCCTTGCTTTGTGCTTGGGAAATTACCCATATTAAAATCCATTCGCGTGTTCTCTTGAATGGTAATAGGGTAAACCTTGGCTGAGATGCTAAGTATAGGCAAATCCTACACCAATAAAGTACGAAAGGGATTGAACTCTGATATGGTGGTTCTGATATGAGATCCTTCTAATATTTTTATAAGAAATATTTTTAATGAATATCAATGTTTGATTAACGATCATATTGTATCATATATGGTTACAGATATCTAAATGTGATTTGAACTGAGAATATTTGAAAATACGGGTCTCATATGAATGTACTTTTGAACTGTAATTTTCTATTTGATAAATTTTAAAATATGAGTTCATCCATATGCTGATCTAAGAGATTATAGGAGGTCTTATCTGCTCACTGAGTTGTCAAACTCACTACACCATATTTACATTTTTTTCAGATAAGGATATAGAGTCTGGTCCTGTAGATACATGATCAACTAGGTGTCATACTTTCTAGGTGAGCCTACATTGCTTCTATGGCTCACAGTTTTAAATTATTTTGTATTTGTATTCTAGAGTATGCTCTATATGCCATAGGCATGATTCTTGCTTTTGCTGTTACTCTGATATTTATAGATTTTGTCTGTATATGGTATATGTATGGGAGAACTTATATGTATTTATTTCCATGATAAATAATTGAAATATTCATGTTTATGAAAAATATATGTTCATGGTATACGTGTTTCACGTGCCTTAAAATTAGGGGCGTGACAATCTCTATCCTAAATCCAATAGTATCTTTAATTTTGAGATCAGATGTTTAAAAGTACTTCAGATCTAGAGAGAAAAAATGAGGAGAGAGAAAGCATTATTCATCACTATTCATTCGGTTTACTAAAATAATGATTTCTCTTCTTCCGCATCTCCCCCTCCCCCTTTTTCTTTTTTTTCTTTACTTATTATTATTTAATAATTAAATATTTAATTTTTTTTATTATATACATAATAATATTATTTTTCATCTTAAAGTATCCCAAAAATTTCTAAAAATTTATGTTCTTGCAAAACTTTAGTTGAACTCTTAAATCATGATTTTCTTAATAAAAATTTTAATAAAAAATCATAATATAAAATAACTCCATGCATATTAAAAGAAAAAAATTTATAAAAATAAAATAAAAATTTATTCAAAGCCAAATATAATTATTTTACGCAAAATAAAATCATTTTAATTAAAACATATTTACTTTTAGCAAAACATAATTATTTAAAATAAAAATATATTTGTTTATAGCAAAATATTATTATTTAAAAATTACGGGATATTACATTAGGCAACTCAATTGTACAAAAATAAGAACTATTATAATTATATTAATTACTTAAGAGTCATATAATTTAAGAACTATGCAAAAGGTCCTACTAGTACTAAACATGTTCTACTACTCGTCAATGCTTAAATTTACACTACCGTCATCATGATTATTTCCCTGACCCTCTACAATCAAAACAATAGACAAAAAGGATGTTAACGACTAGAATAACAATAAAAGATAAGATTTTGAAATATAAGCAAAAGGCATGAGATCATTTGAATTTGTTGAAACATTTCCTTGTATGTATACCCTGTTAATTATATTAATTAAAAATTATATGTGGCCCATTTTATATAGTAGTTATATCTCTATGTAAATAGGTGACCCTATGAGAAGAGACGACCTTACATGAAAAGCTGACTATATGTGAAATGTGTTCCTATATAAAAAAATGTCCCAATGTGAAAAAGTACACGGTAGTATAGCAACTATTCATCATTTATAAATACCTCTTCTTTGATGGGAAGAATGATACAGTGAAACACTCAAAATATATTTTTGTTGATGTAAAGGTCTCTCGTCTACAAGAAAGTCTATGATTTTCCATTTAGTATACGAATTAAGATCGTGGATAGAGTAGACAAATTTTCTCTATTTTAATTTATATCTGGTGATTGAGTTTCTGAAAAATATGATTACTATGGTTAGAGATATGTTCTTTAGACTTTTACTTTTAATTTATTACATTCATGCAAATTTATGGCTTTCATACCCAAAATATTGTTTTTAAAAGGTTATAAAGTAAGCACTCACTACAATTTTAGCCTAGACTAACGTGCTCCGCTTTAATTTATTCAATTGTTAAGCTAACGCAGTTTATCACTTTTGTTATCTTTAATTTGTTCAGGCCAATCTGCGATTTAGGTTTATCATCTCACATTAGAATTTTAGTTTTGTCAATGTTTTGAGATGAAGCTACTAAGACTTTAAATGTGAATTCCTAATCCTCGTGTTGTTGACCTACCTCTGACTGAATGTTCAAAGATATATTACTAAAGACTGCATAAACTAATTTAAACACCATTTAACTACAATATCATCAAGAAAAAATTATACAAATATGAGCCCCATGAAACCAATTCAAATAATCGAAGCCTTACATTTTGAATAAAGGGTTGCTAGCTTGACTCTTATCTTTTTAAACAAAAAAGACTTAAATAGATTTTTCATTTCTTTGATACAATAGAAGTTTCAATTTAGTTCATTTGGTTCTAATTGAATCAATGTTGTCCTTCAACATTTAAAAATAATGCAATTAATTCTCTTTGTCTTAATTTTGTTCACGTCGTATTGAAAAATATGACATTGCAATTAATTTGCCAATATGGATGCGATGTAGGCCATATGAAGTCATTAGATAACAAGTAATCAAGTGAGATCACTATAAATTTTAGCCAAATTTTGAAGAAAAATGGATGGAAGAAGAAAGGTCACATGACTTAATCATCGTCGCCTCACTTGATTACCTATCATCTAGGGAAATTGATTTGGCTAAAATTATGTCTAGCTTTTTTTAAAAAAAAAAATCAGAATATTTTTATAGGCTATTAACACTGTAGGACTATTGTTCTTAAGAATTTATAGTTCTTAAATTATGTATATTTAAATGAGTTAATTACAACATCATCACTTTTGGTAATTATCACACAAATAGAATTGAGATAAAAAGATTTATATTTTTAAATGTTGAAGGACTACGTTCATTCAACTAAACCATAAGGATTAAATTAAAACATTTACAATACTAAAGAGATCAATAGTATAATTAAATTAAAAAATAAAAAGAAAATATTGAATGAAATCTTTACACTACTAACTAAGGCTTAACTCCCCCACGAGAAAAACACGTGCTACTGCAAATAATCTTCCATCCAAGTTGGCTTCCTCCTGCTTCTGCCACTCTTCCTTTCTGCCACTTCATTAATCTCTTTTCCCAACTCGTCTTCCAACTCATAGATCTTCAGCTTGTTTGACACTATTGGTTGTATCATGCGAGAAGGTTTCATGGTTAAAAGTATGAGCATTATAAAAATAAATAAAAACAAACTTTGCTCATAAATTAATTATAACTTGAGGGATAAATCAAATTTTATTGCAAATATGAGGAATTAATACAACTCATTACCCATAAATTAATTATAACTTGTAGTCTAAATCAGCTGCATCTTGGTAACAACTACAATAAAATCACAACCTTATATAAAATTGTGATCATTTGATATAATTCTACAATAAATAATAAAGATTGTACTGAATCAATTAGAATTAAAAGAATCAAACTAAAACTTTTATAATACTGGATGACCAAAAATATATTTAAGAAAAAAGGAAGGCTACACTTCAAAGAATTGGCCTAGTAGTTAAGGAGGTGTGCTAGATTCCTACCTTGATTATTCGGTTTTAAATCTTCATTCTATAACTTTGGAGAATTTATTCTCTTAATGGGACTAAGCCAATATTAAAGGCACACTTTTATGCAAGTTGATCTATGTCTTGGCAACAACGACAATAAACCACAACCTTAACTAAAACCATGATCATTTGATATATACTAGGAACTAAATCATGGATATGTATGTATTGCACTGATCTGAATTTCTGAAATTAAACCCAAATTTAGTTTGAGAGATTCTTAGGGAGAACAACTATCCAAGTTATATCATACAACACAGGTTGAATAATTGGTTTAATGTGAATTGAAAGCCAATTATTTAGATTGTCGTTAGGACATTGTTTGTTAGTCACAAAATTTTATAATTACAAATAGAGATATAACAGGAAGGATTTAATTACAAATTTTTAAAACTATAAAAATCCTATTATAAATTATGAGGACTAAATTGAAAATTGAGCAAAAATTTTAAAATCAACAGAGTAACTAAAGATTTCTATGACTTTTCAATAGAATTTATGCCACGGGAATTAACTTTTTTTAAAAAGAAATATCAATAAAGTATCATTGAATTATAAAAAATTTGCATGTCTTAGATTCATTAGAGAACTTGAGAGCAAACAGTTGAGAAACTTTACCTAAATATTGTACATCTAACAAATTGCCAAACTAATAGGATAAGTAAGGATATTCAAACTACAAACAAAAATAACAATACAAGTACTACTAGAATTTATTTCACAATTTTCACTCTTACTCTTATACTATTTTTTCCAAGCACTTCGTTTTATGGTGAGAAAGATATTACCCCTAAGCGATATGATATTTTTAACAAAAAAAATGCAAACACAAATTTTTTACTTTTTAATTATTTTCAAATATCTTCATCAACTAGAAAAAAATATAATTGAAATTAAAAATCAAGGTGAAAAAGTATAATTTTTCCTTTAAAAAATGCTAAACTGCTTTCAGGCATTCCAATTCTGAATGGGTGCGATTGTAATTTTTTTTTCCTTCCTATAATATCTATGTGCTACATACATCAGAAATTGTTCTTCAATATTTTATTTTCAAGCACTTCTTCTTGTGGTGACTAAAAGGTTTTATCCGCCACAGTAGTAATGTTAGTGCAATGGCTGAAAAGGCATATATAAATTTTTTTTTCGCTCTTTCTTTTTTTCAATCAAGAGAATTAATATATATATATATATATATATATATATATATATATATATATATATATATATATATATATATATATATATATATATATATAATTGGATCAATTTAAAGGTACTCGAAGGTCACTAATAGGATCGTTAGTTTTTTTATATAATTTTATTGAAATCAAATGAAAAATATACTTGAAATTGAAAATTTACTACAATTGAGAGAAGAGAATGAACTCAATTCTGTAATTAGGGAAAATAAATTGAGGAAGGGGTATGAGAAAGTATAAGAGAGGTATAATAGATTATTGAGTTTGTTAGATAGTACAAAAAGGTATAAGAAGTGCTCATAACTCTTGAAAGGTCATCTTTGACAGTTAATTTATGTAAAAGGATGCTAATAAAATAAAAAATTTCATAAACTCCAAAAAAAGTTTTAAATAATTACCAAAAAATTAATTTAAAAACTATAAAACCTTAAGTTTTAAATCTCAAACTCCTCATTCTCAGACCTCAAACTCCAAATATTTTAAATTAATAAAACAATTATATTAAAAATAGTTATAAACTTTAAAATTCTAAACTTCAAACTAGAAAATTTAAATACGTTTATAATAGAAAAGTAATTTATAAACTCTAAAACATAAACTTTAAAGCTGAAATTCCTAAACCCTAAATTCAAAACTCCAAACCCCAAATCATAATATTCTAAAATAAAATAAAAATATATTAACCATAAACCTTGAAAATTTTGGGATTTAGAGTTTAAAGTTTTGGATATATTAATTTTTATTATTATAATTTATTTAATTATTTAATAATATTTAAGATTTAAGATTTGTAGTTTAGGATTTAGTTCACTTTAGGATTTTGGAGTTTGTAAATTATTTTTTATTATAAAAATTTTCATTTATTAAATAAATTTTTTGGATTATGTAATTTAGGGTTAATAGGTTAGAACTTAGAGTTTAAAATTTTAATATTTGTAAATTATTTTTATTATAAAATTATTTATTTATTAAAAATTTTAGAATTTCAAATTTAAGATTTATGAGTTTGAACTTTAATGTTTTGGAATTTCTAAATTATTTTTATTATAATTTTTTTATTTAACTTTTTTTTACTGTTTATAGAATTTTTATTTATTTTATAAATTTTATTATAAATATTATAATATATCTTTAAAAATAAATTATTTTTAAAATACTAAAAGTTGCATAGCCATTAAATGGCAGGGACATTTCACTGCCTCCAGTGGCCCTTTTTTTTCACTGCTGCCTTGGGGCAACAATGTAATATAAAAAAATTGGTGTATTATTTAAGAAAATATTTTTTTTCACAATTTAAATTGGATTTTTTTAATTGTATTATTTCTGTATAAAACCCCAATTAGGATCTCCTTCAAGAAAAATAAAAAATAAAAATGAATCTTGAAATTGTTTGTGCAAGTCATTCGCTTCCGAAACCATATGTTTGTATGTGTCACCCTCATATTTGATGCAATTCCAAAACTATTGGATGAATGGGTGCACGCAAGATAGCCAGAATGAAAGTTAAACACCTTTGCAGTACTACATAAGATTCTATTAATAGATGAATTTATATAAATTGAATATATTTACTAATGAAACGTTTCCAAAAAAAAAACAAGAATTTCTTTTGATTCGGTTGAATAGTTCATATTTTGACTAACTTGATGTAATGAAAACAATAAAAAAATTGTGTTTATTTTAGCTAATTCATATATTCCACCTTAAAATAAAATTATTTAAAAAGAAAATACTTGTTATTTATGTATTTAAAAATTGATATTCATTTTACTTTTTTAAATATTTACAAATTTTTGGTAATATTCTTTTTAGATTTAGACTTAAAGTTACAATTTTTTTGGGCAGTTCTTTCTTAAATCTTAATTTTGACGTGTTTTGGAAGTGTGCAATTCCTTTTTTTTCTCTAAATTTAGCAAACAATTTTTGTAAAAAATAATCTGACATAAAAAAGGCATAATCATGATAAAGATTAGATATTCCATCGTTTAAGGCTGCATTTTGTTTCTCAGCTATCTTCCTGGGTTGCCAACGGCTAGTTTGAGATACTTGGTGGGTGTATATAACAAATATTGATGTGAGGGAATTTGAGTGCTTTGAAGACAAAGGAAGCAAATGGCTCTGGAGCTTTTCCCATTGCGTCCGAGGCAGACGAAGAGGTTTGACGCCATTCCTAAACCATCTTTCTTTCTTTGTGATACTTAGAAATAGAGCTTCTTCTTGTTTACCATGACTCTGAGGAACCTGAATTAATTTGATGCGGGGCGACGAAGAACCAGAAGATGCTATAAAGAAAAGGCCTGCTCGATTGGGATAGGAGATGATCTTGAAGAGTACTTAATTAAGTAAAGTGCTTCCGATTTAATTGATTGTTGTGGATTTTTGCAGAAGCGAAGAGATAAGATTAACAAGTCTTCAATGCTTGACGATGCATGGAATTAATATTTATCTTGAAACCCTAGTGTCATGAGTTACAGGTAAAGTTTAGGTCTTAATTTGCACTAAATGATTAATATGTTAGCATGTGAAAAGTGCTCTGCATATTTCACCTTATTTCTTTCTTGCTTGTTAAACAAATCTAGATCGTGGGGAAGTACAGAAAGGAAGAAGTTCTGCAAGGAGGATGGCGCAGGAGATTCCCCACCTGTATTTGTCGGTATATACTTTTTTTTAACAATAAGATGTGTAATTAGAGCTTATAAGTTTTTTAGGATTAAATCTTAAAGAATTTCGCTTCATTTGTTCTGGTGATTTTGATCTGATGAGTTGTTTTATCGTAGATGTCCGGATCTGTGCATCTTCAATTTGGATTGATTTTTATCTGTTTTATGCAGTCTATTTATTGACTGATACTTTTTGGAGTAGCATATTTTGTTTGTCCTTGGTGGCTGATACTTTTTTATTTCTATATTGACAATTTGCTTTCTTGTAATGGTTCCTCATCACAGTCTTTTTACGGAAAGTTGTCATTTCTCACTGTCCAATGCTGTAATTCTATTTTTCCCCTAAAGTTATTAATGGTCTAGTTGTTGTTGGAAAGAAGCTCTGGGAATATAAACAGCTTCTCAGCAAATAAAAGACGTAAGTAAATGTATGCTGTCAACTATAGAATCAAAGTACCTAACGTAATGGTCAATTCAACAAGCAGCAGGGCATATGAATATGTTCAACAAACATCAAGCATTACTCTCCAGGTCTTGATTAGTTTGTTATCATCAATGTTGTGCTGTAAATTTCTAACAAAAATATGATACTGAGTTTATGGGTAAAATTTGCATTTTGGTAATAAATTCTTTGACACAGCATTGAATCAAATGCTAATAATACTTACTGTGATTAAATTCTGCTTATATAGATAGCTTTTTAGTTTGTTTAGTCTACAAAAGAAAGAGATAATGATTCTGATTTGCTTTTAAACTAAAATGAACAGGATGGATTCTCAATCTGTGGAGATTTTCCTATTACGCGTCCTTTCTTGACAGCCTGCATTCTGTTCCTTTTCTTAACTGTTGTGTAAATTATTAGACATCGTCTCTAGCGGGAGACAATGGTGCTATGAATAGTCCTATTACAAGTCTCTATTCTCAAATGCTTTCATAACTATGAATAATTTATAGAACACTACTACTATTATCATTTTGCTGTTAACCATTCTCTGGCCTCCACTCCTACCCCATCCCTCTCCATAAGGGTTATTTTATTTTATTTCTAAAATTTTTGGAATGCTTCATGCGACATTTTAACAGCATATTGTCATATACTCAACAGAAATGCTTAGTTGTATAACCTCCTAATGCTGTCTGTTATGTCACTGATTTTCAATTCTATCATTTATGTTTATTACTCTCTCTTTTCAGCTATCATCATTCGTGCAAGCTTTAGAACACCAAACTTTAAAACACGTGTAAACACATTTTATAGTTTCAGGTTTATGTACAACGTATTTAAATTTAAAGTACAACTCCATCTAGAAATGATTGAGAAACAAATAAAGTAACTAATAGGTTTTAGGATGGAAAAGGAGTACTCTAAGATGCATATTTTCTGTTAATGTCTGATCTGATCTCAGAAATTGCAACTTTTATCTCTGCTTGCTTTAGTTTAATGTAATAACCGTAAATTTAATAAAGTTCAAATTAAGGAAAGTTTTAGAATAAAAGAGAGAATTTTGAAAATGGGGATAAGAACCGTAGAAAAAATATATATTTACTACATGGGTTAAAGAAGTACAAATAAAATATGAGAATTTACGTTTTGGAGCGTAAATTTTATTTAATAATTATAGTATTTTGCTATAAACAAATATATTTTTATTTGTTTAGAAATGATTATGTCTTGCTAAAAGTAAGTAGACTTTTAATTAAAATATGTATTATTTTGCTTAAAATAATTATATTGGCCTCTAATACATTTTTGTTGTATTTTTAGAAATATTCTTTCTTTTATTGTGTATAAAGATATTTATTTTGTGATTTGTTTTATTGAGGTTTTTATCAAGAAAAATTATGATTTAAGAGTTTAACTAAAAGTTTATGAGAATGTAAATTTTTAAAAAAAATTGGGATATTTTAGGATGAAAACGGAATTTATATAAATTTATATAAAAGAAAATCTTATAATAATAATTATTTAAATAATAATAATAAATAAAAAGGGAAGGGAGGAGGCAACGGAGAGCAGACGACCAAATTCTGAAAACCGAGAAAGAGTGAATAGTGAGTGAATAGTAACCTTCAACTTTCTCTTTAGATCTGGAGTGCCTATTGGCTTTCGATCTCAAAATTAAAAGTGCTACTAGATTCAGGACGAAGAATACTACGGTTTTGACAGATCAATTTTTCAAATCAGCCGTTAAATCACCGTAGATCTGAAGTAGAAAATCTCAGAAAAAGGTAAATTCTGAAACTTTTACTTAACGACCTTCAATGGAAATTTTGACACCGTAGATGGATTCAGGAGTTAGATAAACCTTAGGATATGAATATTTTCGACCATTTAACAGCTTTTTGTTCATCATAAATAGTGATTTCTGGCGGATGAATAGTATTTTTCGATAAGTGAATAGTGTCCAAGTTGCCAAAGTTGTTTTCTTGATTTTTGGACCCTCCGGATACGTTTTCAATGTCTATTTGATTAAATTGAAATTGAAAAAGTATATTTTAGGGCTATCCAATCTGGGACTCTTGCCTGTGAGTAGATGATTCTTCCTATGATTTGCATTTACTCTTCTTGAACTTTAAATTGATAAATGAGTATGTTTACAAGATATGTATACGTTGATATGTTCCTAAAATGGTTTAGAATATCTGAAATGGTTGCAATATTATGTCTAATTCAAGAAGAGTATGAATTTTGAAATGAAATTTTGAAATACATTGAACATGTGATTTTTACATGTATTTTTATTATATGGGAAATGAAATATGTTATGCACATGATATGGATTTATATAGTGATATGTTTGCCTCTGATATGGGCATGTATACGTGATTCCCCTGATTGGAAAGTTTTGACAGAAGAATATACTAAGACTGAAAGTCTTTATTATATTGAGAATTTTATACTAGATTATATGGCATATGTGCATATAATATTTTCTGTGGAGGAATTTTATTAGAAACACTGTCTTCTAACAGCATGTGATGTTAGCCTTAATGCGCACCTTGATTGCCTTAGCTAGTAGGGGGTGGTGCTAGCCTCGTGTGAGAGCCAATACATGGGAGATGATATGTGATGGAGAGCGGAATGCCTCCTATATGGGCGAGATGCCAGTTATATGAGATGTGATTTGCCTTTCTTTGCTGTGTGCTTGGGAAATACCCATATGGAGTCTCTTCGCGTGTCCTCTTGAATGGTAGTAGGGCAAACCTCAGCGGGATGCTGAGTTTAGGCAAATCCTATACAACCAAAGTACGGAAGGGGTTAAACTCTGATATGGTGGTTCTGATATGGGATCCTCCAAATGTTTTCATAAGATTTATGTTGATACATAACATGATTTTATTACTGTTCTTACAGCATTACTTATGAACTGAATATGCATATGAATTTGAACAGAGTTTATTTGAAATGCGGGTCCCTTATGAATGTACCTCTGAATTGTGATTTTCAATGTGACAAGTTTTAAAATAAAGAGTACATTTATATGTTGACCTAAGAGGTCATAGGAGCTGTTATCTGCTTACTGAGTTGTAAAACTCACTACACGTGGTTGACATATTTTTCAAATAAGGACCCGGAGTTTGGTCCTACAGCTTCTTGATCGACTAGATGTCGTACTTCCTTGGTGAGCCTAAATTGTTTCTGGGCTCTCAGTGTTTAAATTGTAATAAAATATACTCTAGAGTTGCTCTGAACGTCACAGGCAGGATCCTTGTTTACGCTGTAAAACTGATAAATGTAGACCTATCATGTATAATTAGTTATGTTGACATTTGTAAATGTGTGATATTATCTTGATATTCAAAAATATATGAAGTTGATTTCAAATAGATAAAGATAAAGCTATCGGACAGAAGTGTTATTTGCGTTCCTAAAATTAGGGGCGTGACATTTAACAAGAAGTTTGCTTGGTCTGCTGGTTTTGGCTGGTCTAACAATATTGTTGGCTTGTGTTGCTATAATTTCAAAAGAACTTATGTCCTCTATATATTTTGGTGAACCGTCCTTCTTGTATGTCTCAATTGTGGCAGTTACGTTGAAAGGGCCTTGGGCTGCTAATTGAATGAAACTATTTTGCAACTTATGGCTTAGTTTAAAAAGAGATATAGAGGAATCAATTGTATCTAACTTTTTGATGTGTTTCAGGATAAATTAACCACTCTCTACTGATCATTATAGTTTTCTTTTTTAGGCTTACACTACCTTCTTGAAGAAGGTCAACTACAAAGATGATGGTCATGGGAAAATATAGATCATCCCCCATCACTTTCAAACTCCAGATCAAGTGAAGAATTTCTTGAGAACAGAATCTACTCTATTTCCGAACCTAGAATTGATAAAGCGTTGAGGTATTGTTTCCTGCTGAAATGAAGGGGAAAAAAAATCAGATTTAAAGAGTTTGAGTTTTGTTTGAAATTAGCTACTCAATCTGTCTTAGTTTGAGCACCTTTTTTCATCGATGAAGGCTCTATTATATCTCACCAAATCAAGTTTATATTTTGTTGGTTGAGCTAACGGCCGCAGAAGTAGCGTATTCAAATTTTACCACCTTTTTTCATCGGTGAAGTTGCTTATTTTACCCTTGCAGCATATCCCCTCAGTTCCATATCCCCCAACATCTTACTGGGATCAATGACAACACACTTCACATGCCGATGTCCCATCCTTCTTTCATTCCTATGCCTCCAAAGCCTTCTACACAAATCAATCTTAATGTGCAGTGCTGCTATGTGTAATGCAAGCATCAAAGCTCCTTCGTTCACTACTAACTATCCCTTCATTTCAATTCCCTAGATAGATCAAGTTATGTCAAAGGTCTGCTAGAGTTGAAATGCTAAAATGAACTGCTTGAGTTTTGCTAAAATGAAACTCTAATTAAACTGCTTTTGAGTTTTGCTCATTAGTTTTATTAATTTTCTGTTGTACTATCTTTGGCTAATATTTAAAACACTTTTTTCTTTGAATTTTAATTTTTTTAGGTTAATTCTCTTGCTCTTATACTGTATTTATATATTCAGGATCAAGTGCTTGCTACTAGGCTGGTAGGGCATGACTCTAATACCTAGTACTCTTCTATCGCGACTACTAGTGAGGTGGGGCCTACCTCAGCAGGTGGTCTTTCGGTGTTCATTATCACCTTACCCCAACCAGGCTTGGGTGAGGGATGATGAGGGATGGGTCTACGCTCATTGTAAATTGCCGACATCTCTCTCCCCTACTTTGTATGTGGTATGCATAAGTTTGTAAAGGGGAGTTAAATATCAAATTACATGGATATCAAATTATACCTAGATCTATTCTAGCCATCATTGTCTGCAGGGTCTAATAAAAACTCTACAATTCTATCGTTAGCAAAGCAATCATACCTTGTAGGAAAGGAAAAATCATTTGTTTCCTTACAGATATAAGCAAAACAAATCTTTCAATACCTAAGATATTATAATGGGATGTCATAGGATAACATGATGAATGGAGCCTAGATAAGGTAGCTGAACTAAGAAAAGTACTAGCTCCCCCTATAAAGAAAATTGTTCAATATCAATCTCGAAGACGTGGGCTATCTTTTGACAAACCAAGTTTTAGCCCAGATCTACTAATAATTAAAGAGTGAGAGTTTGTAAAAGATCATGTCTCTATATATAGTTTCAAAACAGCAAATCAAAAACATTCAACTAGCTAGACATTCTAGTTTTGCAAACTCTTCAGTCTCATTCTTAGTTACCTTGAAGGCTTAGGCATTTCGTGAAGGATCCCAAAAGAAAAAGCAGTATACACTCAAAACATCCAAGGAAGAAAAGAAGTCATTGAAGATGATGGATCAGAAAAGGATTCTATTAAATCTCCAACCTTCTCCCAAATGTATGACAATCCTAAATTTGTTTAATGAATTACAACCTCAAAACATCCAAGAAAAAAGAAAAGAAGTCATTGAAGATGATGGACCAGAAAAGGATCCTATTTAGAAGAGTTCTCTCCTCAGAGAGCCTGCTTTTTTGAAAATTTTAAAGGCCAAAAAAGACAACAAATTCAGCACAAGTACTGCAAATCTGTGAACAAGTTCAAAACAAATATTTCTTTCTTTGAATGGTTTGAGCTATATGCTGAACACCAACATTTAGGATACTCTTCAACAGTTTTGTGAATGTTAATCATAAAATTATGTGAAGCTGGACAACAACAAAAGGTAGAAGTTAACATCTTAGTTACCCTCCTAGAAAGTTTTTCACATGGAAACCACAAATTCTTAGAAACCAATTATAGCAACACCCTTCAAGGATAAAGATGTTACTAAAACAGTTTCAGGGAAAGACATAAAATCCTCAATGTAACAAAATAAATACACCAAAGGATATCTTCAAACCTTAGGAAATCTTAGTAGAAACCCCTAATTCACAAGTTGCAAGTAAGAAACAAATAGAAAAGCCGCTATTTAAACCATACCAAATTCCTCCACAAAAACAAAAGGAGCTAGTATTTCCCTAATCAAAATTGAAAATAGTTACAATAATTGATCAAGAAATAGCTAGAATTAGTGGAGCAAAAGTATTGTCCACAGTTGTCCAGATACATCCCTTTAAAGAAAACTATATATTCTATCTCTAGCACGAAAACAATTCAAGTTTTAGATAAATCCTCTTAAATATCTTCAAAATTAGAAGAAGAGGAAGAAATCAAATTAAAAGTAATGAATATAGAAACTAATTGGAGAACTCTTACAAAACTCTACTTCCTTAGAGTTAGTTTTATAGACTAATGCTTAGAAGAAATATATCAAATAATTCAAAATTCTTACAATGGGAATAACATCGATGAATGGAATATAGATGGCTTATCTGAGCATCAAATAATCAATACTCTCCAGCAAATGATGATAGCTAGCATAGCCTATCAAACAGTCCATGGGATGGCTTTACACATCTTTGTTTCAAGCTTTATTGACCAATTCGAAGGACGGTGAAAGAACATCTCACTGAAAAAGAAGAAATCTAAATTCTTAACTCAATCAAAATAGATCCCCGAGGGTCAATTAATTGTTGACAAAAACAAACAACCCATTCTAAGCTCAGTTAAAACATTAATTTACACAATTATCAACCATTTCATAAAAGCTCCCAGCTTATGGAAAGACAAATTGTTCACAAAAACAAATAGTGCATTCTAACCTCAGTTAAAACATTAATTTACACAATTATCAAACATTTCATAAAAGCTCCTAGCCTACGGAAAGAAAAATTACCATAATTGCGATCCGACCTTAAAAGTAAGTCATCAAGACTTTAGATAGTATAAAGATTCTTTTTTACAGGATTACTCTATGTCTAATAGTAACTAACCCTTCTTGAAGGGAAAATTCCTAGCAAGACTTCCTAAATCCTTTCGAGACAAAATTTGAGGGAAAATTAAGAACAAATATGATGGTAAAATTCCTTATGACTAACTTATTCCCTTTGCAAATAATTTGGGTTCAAATGTCCGAAGAGTTACAAACCAAAACATAGTCAAAGGGCCAAACAAACTGAGTCTAACGAACAAATTCATAAAAACCATTAGCCAAATAAGAAGAAATGCCATAGAAGAAAACCTTCATATATTCCTTCTCAAATCAAAAAATAAGACCAGTCTGTTTCAAATGCAATAAGTCAAGTCACATAGCCAAATATTTTAGGTTGAATAAAAAATTAAAAAAAATCAACCTATGTGAAGATAGTTTAAATAAAATCATGAACCTATTGCAAAGTGAGTTCTCTTTTAAATAGAAGAATTCTTAGCAAGTTCAGATAAAGAAAACAATAAAAAAAAAGTGATGATTTTTCCTCAGAAGAAAACTTATCAAAAAATAAGGAAAATGTTCTAACAAAGAAATAAGATCTCCTTTTAGAAGTTATTAGCTCATTTCCTGATAATGAACAAATGGGAATTTACCAGAAAAAATTTAAGAAAACCTTTGAAAAACCCCAAGTATCTTATAGACAACTAGTAAGCAATCATAACCTTAAAGATTTTTTTGCAAATTTTGACTCAAAATTTGCTTGACCTGTTACCTTATGGAATTTACAATCTAAAGTTAATTTCTCAAAATAGAAGTTATTAGTTCATTCCCTGCATTCTCTCTTCTTGAACTCTCATCTCCTTGCGCACTTCCACTGCTCTATACCCATGACTTCCTTGTCCCCTTCTTCCTCTTCCTACTATCATCAAATCCACCTATTGCATATAAATAGAGCATGTTGTCAATTCCATACTTAAAAAAAAAAAGAATGCTTTAAATGACACTTAAAATGATATATTTTCCTTTCATCCACATAAGAAAGCTCATAAATATCCTCAATGGTACCATAATATTCTTTCTTAAGATTTGAATAATCTCCTTTCACCATAACTCCACTATTTTGGATTTTTCTTTGCTGTTCATGATCTCTTGTATGAAACCTAAATCTAATGATTAGAAATATTGTATTCCTAGATACAACTCTTTGAGGACCCATAACGAAGCTAATAAGCTCATCATTTCCTCGCAACTATGAACCTGGCTTCGTAACCTATTAAAAATTATCAACATCTAAAAGTTATGACATAGCTTATAATAATTTGGTACTTGGGCCCAATTTACCAATATTTCTTTAAATAAGCCCAACAACATGTCTACAAATTTATCGCTCAAGTGATTAAGATACTTTAGATTAAGTAGTCTAACAATAAATGACAATTTTGGAACTTTCTCACAATTTTGATATAGAATTGTTTCAGCATCTTCTAGTAATTGGTAAAACTTATTTGCTTGTAAATTTGGCTCTTCCTTGCTTTCTACATGAGTATTCATATCCACTGTGTTAGCAATACCATATGGATTGTGTATCATTCTAGTTATGTCATCCTCTTCAACACTCTTCATGAGGGAGATATGAAGTTGTCCTTGAAACTTCACCACGAAGATCCAAAACCTTGTAAGACTGCCAAAAACCATACTCTATATCTCACTTTGAACACTATGTTTCTAAATTTTTTGCATGGGGCCACCTAAGTTTGCTACCGACCCTTAACCAACTGTATACCCATTCAAGAAAAGTACTCGCCCCTTGCATATACCTTGTATTAGCTCTATTTCCAATATTCAACCAACTTTTGTCCATAATGTTTCCTACAAAATTGATTGGAGTGAAAGTGAACAATTGAAAAAGATAAAAAGTAATGTACTTGGACAAAATAAAGTTTATGTATGTTGCTAGAATAGAATGGGATCATGTTGAACATGTTAGCTATTGTTGAAGACCTCTTTAATCTCTGTCAAACAATCAAGCAAAAGCTAGAGTGTGTGTGATGAGAAGCCCTCTCTTGGTTATGATAAGTATTGCCCATTGTCCCTCTTTTTGAAGGCATTGTCATTGAGGATCCTAACATGGCTGACCATGTAGAAAGTGTGACAATGATTCATGAATCTATATTTAATTAATGGTTCATGTAATTAGGTGTTAAATAGTCAATCAAGTGTGCTTGTATTTGGTAAACAAGTTAAATATATGTGTGTGTATTTGAGATCTTGCAAGAATTATCCACAATTTAATGCAAGAATCATGTATGGTATCTGTAAAAAAAACTTGAATTTATATTAACCTCATTCATATGCAAACTCATGCAGAACACAATTACCTAAAATAGAGTGATAAAAAATCGAGGCTGAACAGTAGGATTATGCATTGTGAGTTCATGACATCAAATAATTGATAAAAACAACTTTAAAAAAAAATTGTTGGTGGTGCATACTTTTGAATTCCTTGCATCATGAGGTGGGGAAAATTCAAGAACTTAATTCCTTATGTTGGTTGATGTGAAGGTATAAAATCTTCTATCTTTAATCAAAATGTGGTGCATACTTTTGAATTCCTTCCGCCATGAGGTGGGGAAAGTACAATAACTTAATTCCTTGTGTTGGTTGATGTGAGGTTATAAGATCTTATATCTTTAATCAAAATGTGTAACTCCACTAGTTGAAGCGTTTAGCCTTGTAGATAGAAATTCAAAGATTATGGGAAAATTAATAGAGCCACTAGATGCAGTAAAAAAATTTTAAGATATTGCAGCTCAAATGTCCTCTACTTTGAACTCATCTGACTGACTAGAGAGTAACACAACCCGGCAAATCCTGTGCCAAAAAAAAATAGATAGAAAACTTAGGTATTGAAATGTAAAGGCCAACCATGAAGTCACAAGTGATGGTATCACAATCAACAAACATACCACTAGGTAAATATCATTGTCTTTGGTTGTTTTCACCAATATTCTCATCGGCTTTGGTTCATCTGAAACACTCTTAACTTTTTCAGTATCCTCTACTTGAACAACTGCATCAGCACCATTAGGTATTAGAGTTGAGCCAAGAAAAGAAATGTTAGAAGATTAATCAGTGACATGAAAGAATTTCATCTACACACAGCAAGATAAGAAATTGGTTGGATAAAAATTGATTCTCATAGTTCTTAAAAGAAAACTTTTGAAATTTAAAAACATCAGCTGATCACTCAACGAGCAGCCAAAGCTTAGCCCAGTTTTAAGGGCTTGAGCCTAGAAAATGGGCCCTAACTGCTGAATCTAACTTAATTTAAGCCTAATGTCAACACTTGGTCTGGCATAAGCAATTACGCCAGAGTATGGAAATCAAGTAGGCAAGCAAAGGCACAGATTCCAATTCTTTATGTATGCTTTATTAAAATTTAATTTATTTAATTGTTTTATGCATTTATCTAGAAACATATTTAATTCTTCATCACAGACTTGAGCTTCAGCTTATTGACTTTCCCAGAAAAATCGAAGTAACACTTTTCAAATCGAAGAGAATTTACTTTATTCTCTTTTCTTGGGGTTTTAACATTAGGAGCAGGGTTAACAAAACATTGAGCCCAAATATTGTCAAGGCAGGTCTTTAAAAAAAATCAAAAGTTGATTGTCATGACAAGGCTATGACAAGGACTGCCATTTAAGTGTTAATTTCAAGAAATATACCCATGTTAGCCTGTGGCCACCCTTAACACTCAGTTTTTGGAATGCACAAGTTATATGTACATTCTATAAAACTTTCAAGTTAAAATCAAGTCTTATATCCTATAGATCCATAACATATTTGAAGAATGAATATATTAGGGAATACTAAAAAGACAAACAAACCAGAAATAGATTGATCAACCAGCGCAACCTGGACAGGCGTGTAGTGGTCTATAATCAACCTCATGCTCACAAAAATCAGGTTAGAATTTTATTAGGCATATACATATCTTTGACAATTTAAAAGGCTTCTCTCCTTTATTCTTCCTCACTTCTTCCACTAAATCTGCTTCCTTGATCAAGGCACAACCTGTAGCTTGTTTGAATCAAAGAAAAGAACCATTAATAATATGGTTTAAACCCACCTCCAACTTCCACCCTTCTCTCACTTCTCTTAAACTATAGCTTCAAGCTACTATTGATGTAGGAACAAACCACTATAAATAGGTATCTCTACGCATAATATTTGATATATGATTCATTCAAATACATTAACCTGCAAGAATTGACCTTGTAGGGAAAGTGACAAATGAGCGAGGTACTTTAGCTTATGCCAAGATGAGACTTCTATTGCTCGAAAAGCAGGGGAAGAAAGTTTCATTATTAAATGCAAGAAAAGAAAGAGCCATTTATAAAAGGAGAGGAAGCGTATACTTCTAATAAGCTCAGAAGAAGGATAAGGCTACTTATCCCTACTAGCATCCTAGCACCAACCATTAAATCAACAATTCCACTTTCATGTCCTGAGTGTTGGAATCGCATTCATATTCTGTTCCATCATTTGCTCAACACAAAAAAATCGACTATTTGATATTCCATGACCAAGATCGATTTAAGATATTAGATGCACAAGATAAAGTGGGAGTACAGAAATCAATGGCCTCAAAATCTGACTCAAAAGAAATTATGTTTTCTCATCAAGAAAATAAATAGCTAGAAAATGCAGCAACTTGAAGATTTTGAACACCACCATGGATTGATAGTAAAACACATAGCAACGTCGAATCAAATCAATATTAGAAAATGAAACCTAACCTTGAGCAACCATGATTTGAGTCTTTCAAAAGTGTTGGCTCTATTGTAAATGTGGTGGTTAAGAGGAATTCTACGATGAGGAGAAGGAAAGGTGTTATGGGTTTGGGAAAGTTGTGTTTTGGGAGAAGGGAGAGGGATGGGGGAATATGTATATATACACACACACACGTGTGTGTGTGTGTGTGTCTATATATATATATGTGTGTGTGTGTGTGTGTGTGTGTGTGTCTATATATATATATGTGTGTGTGTGTGTCTATATATATATATATATATATATATATATATATATATATATATATATATATATATATATCTGTGTGTGTGTGTGTGTGTGTGTGTGTGTGTGTGTTTTCAACTCTATTTTCTCAAACTTACTTTTATCAATTTAATCTTTTAAGAATTAATTTATTTTAAAGAATGTCTTCAAATTTATAAATATTGAACACATTTTTTATGATAATTAAAATTTTACATAGTTCATGTGAAGATATAGTTTAACCAAGTTTTCATTTTAATTAATTAAACAAATTTATTCAATTTCTATTAATATAAAAATATTTGTACAGAGAAAATAATTTTTCAAGTAATATATTTTAAAATTAAACTTTAAAAAAATTAAATTAAAAATTAAATTTTCAAAGATTAAAATAATAATAGACTCTAATACTTTTAAGCTTTGAGTTTTGAAGGATTTTTGTGATCAAATTAAATTGAAACAAACTCATTGTTATTAAAATAACTTTAACATAAATTTCAATGAAAGACAAAAGTAAAAAAGAAAAAAATCCAAAATGCAAAAAAATGATGCATTTCACACATTTTCTTATGTATTATAGTTAAGAGTTTACATAATTTAAGTAAATATATAGTTTAGCTAAGTTTTCATTTAGATTAGTTAAATAAATGTCCAAATTTTTTTAACAGTAATAACATATCAATATTTCTAAAAAGAAAATAATTTTTTAAATAATTTGTTGAGAAAATTAAAATTAAAATATATATTAAAAATAAATTAAAAAAAGATGCATTTTGGAACCATGTCTATGCTTCATCCTTTTTCTATTATTAATTTTTTATATTAATCTTAACTTTCAGTGGGGACTATAAGTCGCCACTGAAGCCGTTAACTAAATTGCCGCTATAAGTTAAAATGAAATGTATAATTGATGGCCTTTCAATGGCAACCTTGTATGGTCACCACTATAAATATAACCTTTTAGTGGAGACATGTGAATTTCTCACTGAAAGTTATTTTCAATGACAATTTTAAGGTTTGCTACCTTAAAGTCACAATTGAAAATCACATTTCTTATAGTGAATACCAGAGGATAAAACTCAGCCACCTAAGAATAGCTTAGGTGGTTGGGGGTGGGGGTTTGGGTCAAGAGTCATGTGTTCGACTCTCTCACATGTACCAAAAAAAGAGAGAGGATAAAACTCAGCTATATTCCTCCACCGAACCAAGATATTTGACCAGTCTATTTTAGATGTAATAGGTTAGGTCATATAGCTAAATATTTCAAATTAAATAAATAATAATAAATGTCAATCTTGATGAAAATATTTTGAACAAAATCATTGATTTATTTGGAGAAGAAGAATCTTCTAGCTCGAAAGAATTCTCGGCAAATTTTGATCACTAGGGAAGGGACCAACATAACTGCAAGTCTGTTGCTAGTTAAGCCATATTTTTGGGAGAAAATTTAATTTCTTGGTGCTCCAAAAACAGTTGGTAGTTTCTAGATCAAGTACGGAGGTCGAATACAGAAGTCTGGCTCTTACAATGACAGATATGTTATAGCTAAAATCCCTTCTTAATGAGCTGCAAGTTTCCCTATCTTAGCACATGCTCGCAGCCAATTCCATCCTTTACGCCCACACCAAACATATAGAGTTGGATCTTTATTTTGTCCAGGTGAAGGTCTAAGCACAAGAAATTTTAGTCTGTGATATACTATCAGCAAAGAAAATTGCAGTGACCAAGTCTGTTTCCAACTCACATTATGGGAAAAGTTTAGAGTGGCAGCCACTGCTAAGCTTGCTGGGGGAGGAAAGGAAATGAAGTGACAAACTAAAGTGGCATATGAAAGAAAGTAAAATGACATCCTCTAGCTTACGTGATTTAATATTAGCTAGCAAACTAACTGTTGGTAGTGGATTTATTGTCTATGTATAGAAAATGATGTAAAAGCTTATTGGTTTATGAAAAGCATATACAGTTTTCCTCTTGTTTCTTCTTCTTCGTCTATCTTTCTTTACTTTCTTGAACTTCTTCACCTGTAAATCCATTAAATTGATTATAATATACAAATTGCTGCAAAATTAACAATTAACCGTTCTCATTGCTAAATTGAAAGCGATGCATATAATATCATTTACTATTTTATGTTTGTTTTTGTATAATTTCTTCTAGAAATTTATTTTCTTGTAACCATTGCGACATTTAATAAAGTATTTTACTGTGTTATATTGGAGAGCTAAAAATTTTCAAATACATGGAAGGGAAATAGTAATGATTCAAATTAAAAGCTAATGATCAATCCATGGAAGAGATTGTAACATAAATTGGTCCCAACCAAAATTAAATGGGATGAAGAAATTAACTAGCCAGAGCATGCAAACCATTTTCATTTATATGAAAGAAGAATTAATTCTTTTATTTGAAAGATATAAAACTATCAAAAGTTTGATTACAGGTTCGGAAGATAATTTTAAGATTGCATCTTACAGTAATTCAATTATTCTTGAAAAGATGCCATGGTACGAAATTGTCTGAAAAAATAGAAGTTGAAAATATATTCAAATAATATGGATTGATATCTAGATTATAAAGATTTAGAATTTGTTGGTGACAAAGTTCAATGTCTCAAAATTATTGAAAGTTTAACACTAAGTAGAATTAAAAAGTCTGTATATCTTAGTCAAAACAAATGATCATATGATTTGGGAACATGATCATGAAAACTCTAAAATAGTAAAATAAATTTGCACTAAGATCAATAATCCTCTTTGTTAAGAGTGAATATTTTTTGTAAACGTTTTCTAAGTAAGTTAAACATTAAAAAGAAGACTTGTAAAATATATAATCTTCATAAAAGATTATAAGAGTGCGGTCTCTCCTTGTCTCACTTTAGATCTCGGTGAATGAGATTAGTTTGAGCAATTGAATGTATTTCAATACTTAATAACTTCTAAGACCTGACTGTTTGGTTACATTAGTTGATCTAGAATTTTAAAAATAAAATCATGGAGCTCAATACAAGTTGTTAGTAAAACAGTGGAATGTACTAAATAATACAGCTATTGTGCTCTTTCTGATATTAATTCTGTATTCTAGTCTCTAGTTGAATTGTTTGCATGTATTTGACTGTTCACATTCTAGTTGTCTATTAGTTCTTTGAGTTAATATTATATGCACTGCCAGTAGAGTTTAAATGTCCACCAGCAGTACACCAGAATGTGACAACTGTCAATTTTGGTTTTTTTTTAAAACAAAACTAACAATGTTAAAAATGGATGATGAAGTAAACGTTTACTTTCCGAAGACACTTTCCTTTATATATAGTGACGTTTTATCATGAATGTTTAAATAAATATTTTAATTATGTGGAATTGAATGGAAGAAAACATGGCATTCAAGTATACTCCAACTGAGCATCTTGCTTTTTATCCCTCCTGTTTGGCCATAACTAATTATCAATTGTTAAGTAAAAGTCGGTAATTTTTTATCTTTCTTATTCTTTGCAAACTAAACCTGCTCTTATTTTCCTTCTTCTTTCTCATTGTTCTGTGTCTGCTTGCTTGCCGATTCTTTATTTTTCTTCAGTTGCTACTTGTTCTTCTTTCTCATTAGCAATCATATTCATCAGTGAAGGTTTAATATTAAGTGCCTGCCATTGTCTATGAAACTAGAAATTTAATGCAAAAGGTGAAACAGGGAAGAAAGAGGTGGGTTTGAAAAGTCAAATTCTCTATACAGAAAAAATAGATGCAGAGTTGAAAACGCTACCGTGGGGTGCCTTAACATAGCTAATAAGTAAACTACACAAAGGTTAGTTCTTTCTAATTTCAGTTATATTACATTTTTACATTAATTGAAAATTTCCAATAAACTTAGATAAATTTACATATTCTTAGTCCTTTAGGTTGTGATCAAAATAACATTTTTTAGGATGTTGAGAGCCTTGAGGCTATTGAAAGACATGAATTTGGTGAGAATTTAGATTTTGAAACAACCAAACATATTAGTAGAAGCATGGATGATAATGTGACTGAAAATTTTAATGAGAAAATAAATATAGTTATTGATGCACCTATTGAACCATTCATGGGGATGGAATTTTTGTCAACAGAAGAAGCTCAATTATATTATAACAAGTATGCTATATACAAAGGTTTTGATACACGTAGAAATAGTCAATACAAATCAAGATTAGATAGTGCTCTAATTGCACAAGAATTTGTGGGTTCAAAGGAAGGTACACGTGAAAGGAAATATTTGAAAAGGGAAGAAAGAGGTTTTAGATCCAACGATGAAACAAGATGTGGATGTAAATCAATGTTACTTGTATCAAAGAGAGGAGAAAACAAGTGGGAGGTCACTAGATTTATTATTGAGCACAATCATGTGATGGAATCTCCTAGAAGTACACAATTTATTTGCTTACATTGGAAAAAGAAAAAAGTCCAAAATAATCTCATAGACGTGTTAGATGAATCAGGAGTTCATCCAAATAAAATTGTATCTGTGTTAATGACTGAGTCTGGGGGTGCTGATAATATGAAAATGACTGAACGAGATTTTTTCAACTATTTGAACTCAAAAAGGCAAAAGCATTTAAAAAAAGGAGATGCACAAGTGATGTTTGATTACTTTCATCAATGTCAATTAAAAAATCCAGGAATTTATTATACTATTCAAACAAATATGGATGGTCATTTGGAAAATTGCTTTTGGGCAAATGCTAGACCAAGGCTAGCATATAAACATTTTGGGGATGTGGTTGCTTTTGATCCTTCATACTTGACAAATAAATATAAGCTACCTTTTGTACCGTTTGCTGGAGTTAATCACTATTTTTAAAGAGTTCTTTTTGGGTGTGTATTATTATGGGATGAAACTAAAGAAACATTTGTTTGGTTGTTGAAAACATGGCTTGAAGCAATGTTTGGAGTTGCTCCAAAAACAATAATTACTTATCAAGATATGGCTATGACAAAAGCTGTTGCTATGGTGTTACCAAATACTATTTATCATTTTGCATGTGGCATATTGAAAAAAAAATTCCTGAAGTTTTAAGTCATGTATATCATCAACATAGGGATTTCAAAAATCAATTTACCAAGTGTATACATCAATCTTTGACTCCTAATGAATTTGAAGAATCATGGTGGATGATTATTGATACATATAAATTGAATGGAGTTGAGTGGCTCAACAAAATATATTCTTTGAGTGAAAAATGGGTGCCAGCCTTCATACATCAGTCATTTGTGTTGGAATGTCAACAACACAAAGAAGTGAGAGTCTTAATAAAAATTTTCAAAGAATACTTGCATTCAAGTACACCTATTAGCAAATTTGTTACTCAATATGATAAAGCACTTGATGCTCGGCATAACAAAGAGAGGTAAAAGAATTTCAAGACCATTAATTCTGAGCTATGATTGAAAACTATGTATCCTATGGAAGCTGAAGCATCAACTATTTACACTCGAAATATGTTTAGAATGTTTCAAGAAGAGTTAGTGAATTTCCATAAATATGTTGTTGATAAAATTGGTAGTAATGAAGAATCAAAATCATACAGGGTTCATGAGGTAAACAAAGAAAAGCCAGGATATATTGTGATGTTCAAGGTCTCATCAAATGAAGCAAGTTGTGCTTGTCATAATTTTGAGTTCATTGGCTTATTATCTAGACATATATTGGCAGTGTTTATTAAGAAAAAAATTATTTCTCTTCCTGCATGTTATATTAATTCTTAATCGATGGACTAAAGATGCAAAGAAGTATAGTGCAGAAGAAGCAACTGATCAATCAATTCATGACAATCACAATGAAACATCCAGATTAAGATTTAATAGTTTGATGGTGCATTGTCTTAAACTTTTTGAAAAGAATGAAAGGAATCTTAGAAAAATTTGGTAAAAGCTCTACATGTTCTCTTTGTAAGAAGAAACGTCATACAAAGTGTACATGTGTGCTTCGAAATATTTATTGTTAATTCTTTTGAAATTATATTTGTTTGTCATTAGCTAGTAGAGAATTATTAATTATAAGTACTGCTTTATTTATTGTCCTTAGGAATGGGTTTACCTCACAACTACCAACAAAAGCAAGTGAATTTGAGTCACAAAAGGAAATGCATTCCATGGTAAGTTTCTTAGCCAGATATTATATACACTTTACATATGCATAAAAAATAAATTTTTATTAGTTCTACATTTTTAGGAACATGATTCACATTCTATTTGGCCACTAGGAAGTCTCCAACATAATATGTCTCACAACCATGGCCAATCAAGTTTTACGGTAAGGCTTTTTTTTTATTATATAGCTTCTTACATTTTAAATTTTGTCTAGTTCTATATGTGATAAAACTTATTTTGTTGCAGCAATTGATGATGGCAGCTTCACAAATTGAAAGAACAAGGGAAGACAATAAATTTTCAAAGTAGTTATAGTTTATTTGACACTAATTTAGGAATTTTTGCAATTATCACTAGCTTTTGTGCAACTCATTTAGCTTTATAGTTCTGTAATTACTGTTGAATTGTGATCATACTTCCTTGTTTTTGTCAATCATTTTATGAGTCATGAGTTTTATTTCATCATTGACATCAAGTATCATGTAGAAAGAGAAATGTGTGCGCGAAGTAGAAAAAGAAAAAGATAAAAAAAAAACAAGCACGTCACTGAACTATTGTACCTTTTCAACAACATGTGAGTTAGAGAATACGTTTGAAGGCTTGTGAACCAAGTTTCCATTGTGGTCTCCTATTTCCTTCTTCTTCTTGCATGTGACATGATGTCCTTCTAAACTTTTTGAGTCTAACTAAATAATCCAAAAACTCTTATTTATTAAAATTTCTCAACTTTTTTGGGCACTTCTGCCTCTTACAATCATTGAGCCCTTGATATAACTATTGTAGCTCAGGTAAATACATCATAACCTCTGCACAGAGATCGATGAGTAAATGTTTTGAATTTTAAGATGACTTTCATTTGTTAATTTCGTGTGTGTTTTGTAGCATATGGAGAAGGAATACTGCATGACAGCAAAAGATTTCATAAAAAACCTAAGGAGGGCAGTAGGGTAGTTAGCCAGTTGAATAACTGTCTCAAGATATTACGTCCTAATGAATTCTATGGAATAAAATAATAAGAATAAATTTTATTGCAGTGTTTTCTTAATTATTTAATTTGTGCATCTAGATTTAAGTTCTTGCGAGTATATCTTCTTAATTATTTCATTTTTATCAAATTGTTTCATGCCTTGCGGTTCAAAGTTGAGAGAGACAGGCATGAAACATTTTGATGTGAAAAGTTCCCATTCTCAATTTGATCATTTATGTAAGGAATTTTAATTTCTATGATAGCAGCCCTATAGACCCAGCTCTTGGTCAGTCAAAGGCCTGGTTGAAAGAAATGAAATGTGTCAAAATGGGATGTTTGTTCGTATTGTCATTATGAATAATTTTGAGGCAACAATTCTAACTGATGATAGTGTTAGAATTGTCCGTTTCGAAAGCTTTCAGTTTCTCCACTTTTACAAGCCAAAGCATAATTGGGACAGTTGCAAACGTGAAACCACCAACTATGAAGGGTCGTTTATTTGACTGTAATGGAGTGTGAGAAAGAAAGTCGACACTTAAATAGATTAACAATGTCTGAATAAATTTGAAAAACTGAAATGGCTATCAACTTTTTCTTTTAAGCTCCATTTAGTCATTGAAAAGTTTGTCAAGGAAATATTTTTTGAAATAATTTTTTTTTTTGCGTTTTCTTAAAAAGAAATTTAATACCAAGTGATAATATTGAAAATATCACAAAGCATACTCATCGTTATCACTGGGCCGATACGATCAAACTTAGCACAAGATAAAGCATTAGGGACTCGGACACCACAGTGCCCGAGCAAAAAATTCTTATCTATTTTGGATTTGTTTTCAGGGTTATGAGAGACATATTTAAAGGACTCTGTCGAACAGTTAAAGAGAGGTTACTGAAGAGCCCTTTGGGGATTTTACAGCCACCTTGAAGGAACGATGGAGTAACTAAGGATCCAAGAAAAATTGAAAGCTTGAAGATTGGAAACATGATTAATATGTAGTTTTCTCTTCTGCTCCTTCTCTAATTTTCTTGTGATATTATATGGTGAAATTCCTTTATTTTATGTTTTTAGTAGATAGTATGAACTAAAGTAGTTTATGATGAAAAGTTTTATTTTGATTAATATTTTTTTCTAATTTAACTTTTGAGTATTTATTTTTATAAATTAATTTTGAGTATAGAATTTTTATATGTATATTGTGATTTTATTTTATTTTCTATTTGAAATACATAAAAAATTTAAAAAGAGTTTGATTTAACTAAAATTAATAGTTTATTTCATTTAAAAATTATTTCTAAACATAGGATTAACAATTTGATCTTAAAAAGTGTTGTTTTAAAAATCATCCAAACACTAATGATATTGACAAAAATACTTATGAAATGATTTGTCAAATACTATTTACTTTTTAACACTTTTTCTGTTAAGTGGGATTTAATGATAGCCCTCTTAGTTCCTTTTTCCCATTCAATACAGACTATGCTAACATTACATATGTTAGTTATTTTAAATATTCACAAGTCCTATTTATAATTAAATTGAGGAGGGTAGATTTAAAATGAATAATTATCCAATTTTGAATTTGGATCCTTGATGAGTTTCAAACCTTGAGATTAAGTCATTCTTAAAGCCAACTATGCAATCCCAAAAAACAAAAACAAAAAGTCTAGATTGCAATTAC